>OX439483.1:276702070-276947070 GCA_949320155.1 Melangyna quadrimaculata
GTGTTGTTGTTGGGTGTTGGTGTGGTGTGGTGTGGTGTTGGTGTGTTGTTGTGTTGGTGTTGGTGTTGGTGTGGGTGTGTGGGGTGTGGTGTTGGTGTTGTTGGTGGTGTTGTTGTTGGTGTGTTGTTGGTGTTGGGTGTTGGTGTTGTTGGTGTGGGTGTTGGTGTTGTTGTGGTGTTGTTGTTGGTGTTGTTGGGTGTTGGTGTTGGTGTTGGTGTTGTTGGTGTTGTTGTTGTTGGTGTTGTTGTTGTTGGTGTTGTTGTTGGTGTTGTGTTGTTGGTGTTGTTGTTGTTGTTGTTGTTGGTGTTGTTGTTGGTGTTGGTGTTGGTGTTGGTGTTGGTGTTGGTGTTGGTGTTGGTGTTGGTGTTGGTGTTGGTGTTGGTGGTGGTGTTGGTGTTGGTGTTGGTGTTGGTGTTGGTGTTGGTGTTGGTGTTGGGTGTTGGTGTTGGTGTTGGTGGTTGGTGTTGGTGTGGTGTTGGTGTTGGTGTTGGTGTTGGTGTTGGTGTTGGTGTTGGTGTTGGTGTTGGTGTTGGTGTTGGTGTTGGTGTTGGTGTTGGTGTTGGTGTTGGTGTTGGTGTTGGTGTTGGTGTTGGTGTTGGTGGTGGTGTTGGTGTTGGTGTTGGTGTTGGTGTTGGTGTTGGTGTTGGTGTTGGTGTTGGTGTTGTGGTGGGTGGTGGTGTGGGTGTGGTGTTGTTGTGGGTGTTGGTGTTGGTGTTGGTGTTGGTGTTGGTGTTGGGTGTTGTTGTTGGTGTTGGTGTTGGTGTTGTTGTTGGTGTTGTTGTTGGTGTTGTGGTGGTGTGGTGTTGGGTGTTGGTGTTGGTGTTGGTGTGTTGGTGTTGGTGTTGGTGTTGTTGTTGGTGTTGTTGTTGGTGTTGTTGGTGTTGGTGTTGTTGGTGTTGGTGTTGGTGTTGGTGTGGGTGTTGGTGTGGGTGTTGGTGTGGGTGTTGGTGTTGGTGTTGGTGTTGCTGATGTTGTTGCTGTTGATGCTGATGTTGTTGCTGATGTTGTTAAGTGTTAATGTTTTAGCTAAATTCTGAATATTCTCATCATCCTTTGCTTATTGGTACTAATTATTTGTATGTCCATTTCCATCCTCACCACAAACCATATTTTAACGCATTTCCATATGAAAATGCATTTTCATGCATTTTCATAAAAAATGCGTTCTCATCGTAAAGTATCAATTTTTGTTGGCAATTGATATCGATACCAAAAATACATACATATCCAAACGTAGTGAAAAAGACTCCGGTCATTTACACCACTAAATAATAATTCATGCACTTCACACTGGCTCTATTTGTTGTGTATCTCTTATCGGTATCTATAACCATAGCTATATCCATTCCAGATACACAACGAGCGACAAAACCAAATTACATTAGCAGTGTTAGGTGTCAATGAATTTTGGGTGACGACATATTAATAGAGCTCTTGCTTTCCCTTTGCGTTTGCCATGCACTGGCCCATATTGTTTTGAATCTGGTGTATTGGTTTCAGATAACAACAGGCGACAATTAATTAATTGCAGTGTTTAGGCGGTGCTATGGGTTTTTGGATATGATGATCGTGTGGATTGTTTGCGTAACAAGAAAAAATATATCTAACATGAAATTGTATGCAGTGGCTTGAGAATGAAAATGGATATACTAATGGTAAAGATGGGTCGCATGTAGTGGATCACTACACATGATATATGGATTTTAAGTTTTTGCATTGATGTGCCAATATATACTGTAGGACAACTCAATATTTTATCACCTAAACATTTTATTTTAAATACAATATCTGACTTATCTTCTTTTGGTTTTGAAAATAAAGATGTTCTTGAAGTATTACCTGATGTAAAGGCTATACGAACATTTTCTTTATTCCATATTGGAACATCTAATATACGATTAGAAAGATAAGGAATTGTTGAACATTTGGTTGTACCTTTGTTTGTACTAAGGGATTAAAATATCTATTTATTAGTGTTTTGATGATAAAATATTGAGTTGTCCTTCAGTATATGTTGGCACATCAATGCAAAAACTTAAAAACTGTATATCAGGTCATAAATCTGATTTAAATAACGGAAATTCTTAAAACGAAGGGACTGGTGCAGGAATTTTTTGGCCTAGAACCAAGATTTCTATACCGATGGGTCAGTCTTCTAGCATTTTCCAAGCGGAAGTACACGCAATAGGGAAATGTGCAGATCAAAATCTCGAAAGAAAATACAAAAACCAACACATTGCCATTATATCGGACAGCCAAGCTGCACTCAAAGCACTAAGCTCATACACCATTAGTTCTAAATTGGTGTGGGAATGCGTAAGCAGGTTAAATGAACTCGGCTAGTACAATAAAGTCACTCTTCATTGGGTACCTGGCCACGTCGGTATCCAGGGCAATGAAGAAGCAGATTCCTTAGCAAAAATAGGTGCAATGTCCCCCTTAACGGGGCCTGAGCCCTATAGCGGAATAGGTGAAAATGTGATTAAAAATAAAATCAAAGAAGAAGAAGAGTCCATTAGATCCAAAAATTGGAAAGAACTACCAGGGCTGAGACAGGCTAAACTACTACTTGGGAACTACAACCAAGAGCGGTTTTTAAACTGTATCAGCTTAAGTAGGAACAACCTAAGAAAAATAACAGGTCTCCTCACTGGACACTGCAAACTAAAACGACATCTTAGCATTCTCGGCTAAGTAAGCAGTGCCACCTGCAGATTCTGCGATATCGATGAGGAAACACCGGACCACATTCTAGGCAACTGTGATGCACTTGTGCACTAAAGACAAACACCTGGGACGTTACCAGGTGGAAAGGTGGAAGAGAGTGATTAACCATCTCTGAATGAATTCCAAATACTTAAATTTCTAAGAGAAATAAATTTGGGGGAAGAGTTGTAAGATGTCTACCCTCATCCAACTCCAGTAGGGGGCACAATAGATCCTTAGGTCGCAGTGCAAAACCCCACACCCATATTCATTCATTCATCAGGTCATAAATCTGATATAAATAACGGAAATTCACAAAAAACAGCTTTAGCTTTACATTGTATAAATGAAGGACATATACCTGATTACATTAGATATTTTACAGACAGAAAGTTTGAAATATTTATTATTACTCAAACTTTTGATTTAAAAAAACGTCTTTTTCAAGACATTTCTAAATATTGAAAAGAATAATAATTGAATTCAAAAACCAAAATACAACCAACAGAGGATTAAACCTTGATATCATTTTTATAAAAAAAAGTTAGACCTGAAGAAAAACGTAACCACGTTTGAAACGTCGTCTGATTTAGATACCTAGATACAAACATAGAGATAGGTCACGAAGAAGGAATAATTATTATTATTACGGAGGGCACGCCGTACTACAACTAATTTTTTAAAATGAGTTTTTATGAATATTATGGAATTGAAGATTGCAACAGTTTGAAAAGTTATAGCAGAATAGGGGTAAGCAATATTAAAAATAAGAACACGTTAGTTTTTCTGCTTCAATGTAGAGAGTTTGGGTTGATACCAGAATTCATTCAAAACTCTACAAAAAATATTTCATCAATTTTTGATTTTGACAATGAAGAACTTGATGGCTTTTTAGAAAGAAAACTTTCTTCAACTACAAGGAACTATGATTTAAAATTGCTTAACATTTCAATATCATTTAAGCAATCACAAATTAGAAAGCAAAAGAGATTGATAAAGACTATGAGAATATGAATATATCAATTTTTTCAGAAGTCAGGAACAAACAAAAAATAAAATCAATATAGTTCCAAACGATCACAAAAAAGAAAACTTGAAGAATTAAAATCTAGTCTTAAACTTGAAATCAGAATACATTTCCAAGAGAATTGGTTTAATAATAAAACCGAAATAGAATTTCCGGAGGATGTTAAATGGCTTTTGTCATTAGGACCAAAATTTGCTTACAGTGCAGACAAAATAATTTTCCACTGTTCAAAATTATTGCAGATGGTGAGGAGCTTATTAAAACGAAGGAAAGGCGTGAACATGAACACTCACGGTCTTGTTTCACACAAATATTGCAAAATTATTTGAGATTTGCACCCATTCCTCGCTTTGATAAATATTTAATTAACATTTTTAATGATACGAATAAGTTTTAAAAAGACATCCTGAAATTAATATAGTTTCTGCTGATAAAGGCAACGTAACTGTAGCGTTGTAAAAATAGATTACCTAAATAAAATGCAGGAAATGATGGCAGATAGAAATACTTATACTGTCATGAGAACTGATCGAACAAACAAACTTCAAAACCGAAATAACAATTTTGTTAAATACTTGTTCCAAAATAGACACATAAATGAGAATAAGAAAAAGTGTATGACAACATATACAGATAAGATTTATGGATTACCTAAAATTCATAAGCAGAATGTTCCACTTAGACCAATATGATCGTCTTTGAAAGTTCCATGTTATGAACTCTCCAAATATGCTGTTAACATTTTAAATAATATTACAGATAATTCAAAATATAACGTTAAAAATGCTTCAGCCTTTATTTTAACTGTTTCCCAAGTTATCTTAGATGAGGACGATATTCTAGTGTTTTATGATGTTACATCATTATTCACAAATATTCCTATTCCATTGGCATTGGATTTTGGGACATAATAAAGGAATACACTACAATTCCGAAGTCAAAATTTTTAGACATTTTACGATTTTTCGTTATTGATAACAATTATTTAGAATTTGATAAAATAATTTATCAACAGACTAATGAAGTTCCAATGGGCAGTCCTACTTCTCCAATTTTAGCAGGCATAGTAATGGAAGCATTGCTAGACGACGTGTTTGATAAACTTCCTAATAAACCAAAAATTATTACTAAATATGTTGATGAAATATTTGTAATTCTTAAATCTAGCGAAGTTAGTAATACTCTTACTGGACTTAATTCTTTTCATCCTAAGATTCAATTTACGGTGGAAATTGAAAAAAATCGAACACTTCCATACCTGGATATATTAGTAGTGAGAAAAAATAGTCATTTAATTTTTGATTGGTATAGAAAACCAACATCATCAGGCCGTATAATTAATTTTAATTCAAAACAACCAACCAGATATTAATACTGCGAAAAATTTTATCAGCAGAGCGTTAGATAACAGTGACGTTACCTTGCGTCATAAAAACATCCAAATAATTATGGATACATTAACTTCGAATTCATTCCCTTTAAATATAATCAAAACACTAATAAATAGATATTTTAATCCCTTATTACAAACAAATGTACAACCAGATGTTCAACAAAATAAATATAAAAGTGTTTTATATATTCCTTATCTTTTGAATCGTATATTAGATGCTCCAATATGGAATAAAGAAAATGTTCGTATAGCCTTTAAATCAGCTAATACTTCAAGAACATCTTTATTTTCAAAACTTAAAAGTAAACTACCAAAGGAAGATAAGTAAGATATTGTATTTAAAATAAAATGTTTAGGTGATGGAATATCGAGTTGTCCTTCAGTATTTGTTGGCACATAAATGAAAAAACCGTATATCATGTCATAAATCTGATATCAGAGTTCGCATTGTGCAGTGAACAACATATAGCGGAAGAATTTACTTTAAATAAATAACCTACCCCTAATTAAAAAAGGATCAGACAAAGGTATACCTGCGGGCTACCTGGGTTTCCAAAAGACAATTAAAAAGGGATAATCCAAGAACTAATCTGGTTAATGTGTAAAACAAATGTTTTTTTTTTTTAAACTGCCTGCGCTGCAATCGAGGCTTTGCTTATCCGGATGAAAAAGGATTTGGATCCCGAGTATATGGATAAAATCAACGGGTTAATCCAGGCCACAACAAGGATTGCTAATAAATCAAAAGAAGGAGAACACACAATCATGGACGAAGTGGTAGATCGCGTCAGAGACAAAGCCATTTCAATAAACGAAAACCCAATCATGGATGAAGAGATGGTAGCCCTCACCGGAGACGAAGCCATTTCAATATCTAAAAGTGATACAAGTGCAGAGGAAAAAGCGACAACCAAAGGCAAGCGACAGAAGAAAACTTCAAAGAAATCAAAGAAAAAGCTTAAGGAGAATAGCAACAGCTTACCTTCACCCAGCCAACACCCAACTTCACTCACAGAAGCAATTGAAAAGCCACTTTCAATCAACAACCAGCCACCAACAACAACAACAATGACAACATCAACAATAGTGAAAACAGCAGCAACCACAACATCAAAAACGAACAAGCCAGGCTTTCGAATTATAGTCTTCTCTGGGAACGTCAAGGTAATAACCAAACACGCCAAGGAAATGAATATTCAAATTACTTTGAAGAATATCAACAAAACAAAAACTATAATCAACACGGCAACCAAGGATGGATTCAATACAATGAAGGAGTAACTAAAGACAAAGGAAATTGAGAACTATACATTCACTATTCGCGAAGACAGGAAGATTCTTCTTCTCAAAATAGTTCACCATACCTTCTTGGCGATAGAGGTTCAGATCGAGGAAAGCGAAGAACAAAACCTCCAACTCCTTTGTGGTTGAAGTAAGTAAAGCCTGTGAAGTTGCCGACATCTACACCAAAACATTGATCCTCAACCAGAATGTCCATTGGGAACGCCTTCAAAACACCGATATAGTTCAATGCAAGAACTGTCAAAGATTAAGGAACTAAGTGTGCGTGAAGTGCAATGAAGACCACAAGCCAGGTGCATGCACGCGGAAGGATAATGATGATAAAGTTTTCTGTGCCAACTGCAAAGATGTACCTTGGATGTAAGGTTCTGCTGGCAAAGAAGGAACAAAAGAAAAAGGCCGAGTTCCAGAAGAAAGAAAAGCAAGCTTTTAAGGTCAAATCAGTCTGTACCCTGACTCAACGCTCGGTAAGCTTCGCAGATATAGCTTGTTTGGGAAGCACGGGCAATCCAGCCTCAACATCAGAAGCCAGCTCAAAAACCACAAGAGACATCAGCAGCAATTCCACCAAAGAAACCAAGGACAGCCGGACCAGCAACAGCCAGTAAACTAAATCTAGACGAGGAAATGAAGGAACACTTCGGGACGGATCTAGCATCAGCAATGAAGATAGCTCGCTCCGCAGTGCCCAACAATTACGCTTCGCTAAGTAAGGAGAATAATTCCGTGGCCTTAGCCACATTTATCTTCGATTTATGCAGCGCATAAACTGGCTTAAGATAATCGCGTACAATGTTAACTCATTGTACAGCGTTTTGAAAAGGACATCATTCGACCTCTTTCTAAAGAAGCACTCACCAGACATAGCCCTCATCAGTGAAACCAACGTCACTAGGCGGAACAACAGACTTCAAAGGATACCACACCTTCCGCAAAGACAACGACCAAGGGCAGCGAGGCACTGCACTCTTCGTAAGGAAGAACATCAAAGCCGCTCAAGTTGTGATCCCCAGACTTAGATCATTCGAGCCACAGCAGTCATCATAGAAGTCGAAGATGACGCAACTCTTATTAAAGTCAGCATTTATAACAAATGAAGTGCTACACAAACTGATATTAATCACGATCTTTTTATTTTCAGCAGTTTAGCCGCCCAGCACACCTATGGACTCATTGGAGGTGATTTCAATGCCCGACATCCAAGATGGAACGACAGAACCACATCTGATGCTGGAAACTTCCTGGTGAACTGGCTGGATGAAAACTTTGAGCACCATTTATTCCTAGTGGTCTCTCAGCCAAAGCCAACATTCCCAAGAACACCCTCCTGGTTGGACTTTTTCCTGGTTTCGTCTAGCTTCACCAACATCGTCCCGGAGTTCCAGAATTATTCATGCAGGACCCTTACTGGAGATACGGACCACGAACCAGTGGAACTGCACATCAAACTGAGCCAGCCGACTATAGGAACAGATATACAATACGAGGAGTATATAAACTACAACCGTCTGGACATTGAACGATTCCAAATTAAAATCGAGGAGAATATATCGATGGCGGATGCTAACAGGAATCTCTCAAACAACGAAATTGAAGAAGCTATCGAAGCAATGGAACTTCCTACCAAACGTTCAAGAGTGAATTTGAATGTACACAAATTATGTTAAGGAACGCTCTTCAACATTTCAACAACAACCAGTTCCAAAAAAGGCTACAATCCATCGAACGTTCACCTACTGCATTTAAGGAGATAAACAAAATTATCGGTAAGGACAGTACCAGACAAGGAGAAGTCACGACGACTCAGGACAAAGCGGAAGCATTTGCTGAAAATTTCGCGCCATGCCTACCCAACGACCCTGCATTATTAGAAGAAGTCGAGTCAACAATCCAGCAGCTACAGCAGACAAACATTGAAATTACCAATTTCGACGGTCATAATTCTGCCAGTGATCCGGAGCCGACTGGATGTTTTACCAACCCTGAAGAAGTGGCTGAGTTTATTCACAGTGGATGCCCTAAAAAATCATCTGGACCAGACATGATTTTCAGCTACATCATTAGGAAATTTCCCCAAGTCATGGTGCTTTTCCTCACGATCTTATTCAACAACTGCGTCAACAACTCCTATTTTCCGAAAAGATGGAAGACAGCAAAAGTAGTACCGATACCGAAGAAAGTCGATAGGAGTGCCGTTTCTGGATATCGTCCCATATCGCTTCTTAACAACACCAGCAAAATACTTGAAAGACTAATTCTTCGGCGGTTAAAAGCGTTCTGCACCACTTTCGTGAGAAACATACCCCTAAACATCCACTCCTGAGGTTCCAGAACGACGTTGTTAGCTCCCTCAATAACTACCAGGTTGCTGTTGGGTGCTTCTTGGATATAGAGAAAGCATTCGACAGCATCTGGGTACGGGGGCTTATACATAAGCTTACAATTTGTAATTTTCCAGGTACACTAATAAAAATAGTTTTCAGTTTTCTCAATTGCAGGTTATTCTTTGTCCAGATTGAAAGCAGCCAGTCCAAACCAAGCCAAAAACATCAGAGCAGGAGTTGCCCAAGGATCAAAACTAGGACCGTATCTTTATAACTTCTTTATATCGGATCAACCTCAACCCAGAAATTCTATGAATTTGCTCTATGCGGATGATTCGCTAACGTACGCGAAATCTATGTATCCAGTTATTGCAGCAAGAAGAGTAGAGGAACAATGAGCCGACTGTGGGAATTCTACACAAGATGGGGTATCAAAGTCAACTCAGCCAAATCCGAGCTGGTTTGCTTAAGAAGACCCGCCAGACATAGCAAAACACCCACAGCTGCAAGCTGCCACAGCATTAAACTCAATCTACCGGACGGATCGCAACTGACGACCAAATATCTGGGTATCAACTTCGAGAAGAGATTGCGTTTCAACCCACACGTAACAGCTACTCTGAAAAAAGCTTATTTCGCTTTCCACCGAATCCACCCTATAATGCGGAAAAGGAAGAGACTGAACCAGAGCACAAAGTTGCTTCTCTATAAGCAACTTCTCAGGCCAATCATTACGTACGGCTTTCCTTCATGGTTTATTATTTCCAAAACTAGCATGCGAAAGCTTGGACACTTTGAAAGGAAAATTCTGCGGGTCTGCACAGGACTTCACTTTGACCAGCGGCCGGCGACGAAAGCATTTCAGCAACAAGAGACTCTACGAAGCATCCGGAATAACACCCCTGGACAAATACATATTAGTGCTGCTAAGAGATTTACGAGCAATTTAAGCAATCTTCCGAATTCAGCTAGTAAGAAGCATCACCAGCGAAGTCAAAGCACTACTGGATGACGGAATAATTTATACCAATGACGACGAGGCAATCCAATTTAACGAGGACGCAGCGTCAAACTTCCACCGTGGCTAGAAGCCATCTCCACCCCACATCCCACCACAAAGACAACCGGATATGAACAACCCGAGATAAACCATCTAGTATTAAGTAAATAGTATAAGAAGTCAAAGCACTACTGGATGACGGAATAATTTATACCAATGACGACGAGGCAATCCAATTTAACGAGGACGCAGCGTCAAACTTCCACCGTGGCTAGAAGCCATCTCCACCCCACATCCCACCACAAAGACAACCGGATATGAACAACCCGAGATAAACCATCTAGTATTAAGTAAATAGTATAAGACAATTTTTTAAATAATTTTAATAAAAATAAAAACAATGTAAAAAACTAGGCCCCTTATGTGCCAAAACAAATTCAAATACCAATGTTATAAAATGTAAATTAGAATTAAGAGCCAATTGTATATACTTCAGTTCAATAAATATTATTATATTATATTACATAAAAAGCTTTAGCTTTACATTGTATAAATGAAGGAAATAGACCTGGGGCCGATTTCACCAACCACTTTTCACTTTTCACTTTGCAAATTTGCAAACAAATATTTTCTGGCAAAGTAAAAGTGCAAAGTGTTTCAAAAAATTTGCAAAGTGAAAAGACTTTTCACTTATCAGTTTTCAGACTATTTTTGAAAGGTGAAAAGTAAAAGTGTTTCACCAATTTAAAATAGAACTTTGTATTTGAATTTGTATTTTGCAAAGTTGCAAAGTAAACTCAAATTGTACCAATTTGATCAATTCACAGGCCTACAGTGGTTTTGGTGCCGCCAAAATTAAAACTGTTTCTTTGTTCACTAGTTACCCAGGTTCTAACTGTATACTTACTTTTTTGGTTCTACGTGAGATACATCATGTATGGACAAATAACACAAATAAAGAAAATGTTTCAGTTTATTGCCTTGTTCTACTGAAGAAAGCTTCTTTTTAGCAATTTTCTTGCATGAGTGTCCCTAATACAATCTCGCGTGATGCTCCAGCAGTAATCAGCCATCATTTGCTTATCACATCGACTTTGATACCTATCTTCCATGACTTTTAAGTCCTGATTGAACCGATCTCCTTGCTCCTCGCTATATGAGCCAAGATTTTTAGGAAATCTGTCCAAATGACACTTTCCAGCAAGTCCAGCACTAAGTCTTGGTAATTTATCGCCTTATGGTTTCCTAAGAAGTTGTTAGCTAAGTTTACAAAAGCTAACCAGGCTGTAGATTCTAAATCATTCATTGAAGGCATGAAATTATCATCTTTCAAACCAGAAAATTTTCTCCCTTAATTCGTCATTGGTATTTTAGAGCATGATTCTTGGGTATATTCTAAGAAAAAAATCGTTCTACAGTAAAAGTCTATCTACAATTTTGATACATTTATCGGGGATCTAAGAAAAGTCTAACTTTGGTGTACCCTGACCCGCTGTTAATACTAACGAACGATAAACTTAGTTTAGGTCTTTATCAGCCTTTGTAACTGCGTTTAAATAAATTTGATATCTTTTCTCAGTCTGGAGATATTCAGTTTTTAGCCTGTTCCATTCTTCCTGCCCATGCTAATTTTTTTACTTTGGTGTCAATTTTCTCCAAAAAATGCGTAATCAACATGACGTTTTAATATTTTTTTGATATAATACTAAAAATAAAAATCGATGACAACTTTTAGCGAAAAACCTATAGATTAGAAGATAATTTGGAAAACCAGCGGCAGCTAAAATAAAAATAAAAGTTTTTGCTGTGGATTCACCACAGATAACACAAAATGGGTTTGGATCATTTAAGCATCTTCTTTTTGAAGAAGCCATATCAAAAAGAAGTAATCTTAACCACATTTGCGAAAAAAATGAATACGAGTGTTAAAACAAAACTGTACGTAGCTTTGACTTAAAAATACCGTTATTCGTATTCATTGACAGTGGACAATAAAATTTGATATCAGTTATGGCGGCACCAAACTCTTTTTTTTTATTTTGTAGACCTGTGTTATGCATTGAAACAAAATTTACAAATAAATTAAAAAAATCAGAAGATGGAAAAGATGGTTTAAGTATGAACGAAATTTGAATTTACATGATTGTTAAAATAAAGAACTTTTGTACGATTTTACCTTGCGAATATGGTTCAACATTCCGAATGCTGGGTTTCCACTTTTCATTGAAACAGACAGTTTGACAAGACAGGGTGGGTTGTTACTTCTCTCTACTACTAATCTTTTTTAGCTTTTCTTGTTGGTATTAGCCACCCTGTCTTGTCAAAGTATGTCAATTTGGGCCTTAGCCATAAAGCATTTAAATGTTTACATTGCAAACAACAAGTCTATGTACCTACCTACATCTCATACCAAAACTGTTTTTAATGATTCCTAATTCTTTTATGAGCCCTGTTAAATCTCTGTTCCACTGGGTCTGCTATTAATTATCATTCACTGAAAGTATAATCACTATCTCTTCTTAAATTACTGCATTGGGGTATGGCAATTTCTGAAGCATAAGTTCAAAACCGTTATATTCTTGTTGCAAAGGACTTAAACAACAGCCTTATTTATTAACTCGGTTTAGCGGCGGCGTAAAGTTACTCCGACTTTACAACGCCTCTAAAACAAGAAAGCTTATTTAAAAAAAAATATACCAGAAATAGAGGCGGAGTAAGCTAAAACTGGTTCCTAGGAATTTTAAAGCCGGAGTAAAGCCGTTTTAGTATCTAAATGTCATTTTGACATGACATTGTGTGAAATTTACAAAGAGGAGTGCAAAAAATTTTTTTCTTTTTGCTACTACGATAAAATAGATATTTATTTTACATTAATAAATCATTTAAATTCTTTAAACGGTTTGACATTTAACAAAGAAAGCCAAAGGAGTACAAAACCCATTTAGATCCCATGATGGATTAGTTGTCTGGGAAAAATCTATGAACATAAACAAAAACATTTATTTTTATCTGTTGTAATTATATAAATATATTTACATATCTTTTCAGAACTATCCCAGTTTTTCAGAACGTCTTCTTTTTATTTTATTATTAGAAATTAACAAATAATTTCTTCACCAAAATAAACCAACCACAATGGAAAACAGCCGAGGTTTGTTTACGTTTATGATAACCAGAGTTTTAGATTGGTGATTTTTTGATAAAATATTTGACGTAAGGCAGGCGTAACTAAAACGGCTAAGAATTTTTTTTTTTAAATAAGGATTAGTTCGACATGGCGTAAACCCGGTGTAAGTGCTTCGACTCGGTTTAACTATTCCGAGGTTTAACCGAGTATTAGTGAAATCTAATAAATACGGCTGATATTCATTTAACTGTTGAATATTGTGGTTTATTTCAATTTTGGACAAAATTAATTCGATTGGTGTTTTTGTAAATAGAAAACTCTCTTTTGTCGAAAAATTATTTCCAATATCAAAGTTAATAAATTCTTAACTTCACTACTCTTTGGTCACTATCATTAACTTCCTCGATTTCAAAACGGTTCATTTGTATGTTATTATTTTTCGACAACTCTTCACAAAAAATGCTTATTTGCAAATGAAAATTTCTCTTTGCAGATTACTGAAAATCTTTTCAAAAATCTAAATATAGTTTGCAAAGTTTATTTGTTTGGTGAAACAAAAAGAACAAATACTTTGCAAACTAACAACACTTTTCACTTTGCAGAAAAGGACTTTTCACTTTGCAAATTTTCGTTTGGTGAAACATAATTTGCAAAGAGGAAAACTTTTCAACTTTTCATATAAATAATTTCCTCTTTGCGTATTTGGGTTTGGTGAAACGAAATTTGCAAAGTAAAGTTAAAAGTTGCAAAGTGAAAAGCGAAAAGTGTTTGGTGAAACAGGTCCCTGATTACTTTAATGTAGATATTTTACAGACAGAAACACATCATAACAAAAGGATGTTAATAGAAATGCTACACATTTTAAACACAGAAAATACAGTTAATAGACAATCAGACTGTGAAGGACTTAACAGTATATATGGTCAAATCATTGAGAGGCAATAAACTAAAACTAAGAATTTATATTTAACTTGTTTTCTAGGTTAGAATTATTTAAAATATTTGGAATTATTATTCATAAAATAATAATAAATTAAGTTTGAAATATTTATTATTATTCAAACTTTAGATTTAAAAAAACGTCTTTTTCAAGACATTTCTAAATATTGAAAAGAATAATAATTGAATTCAAAAACCAAAATACAACCAAAAGAGGATTAAACTTTGATATCATTTTTATAAAAGAAAAAGTTAGACCTGAAGAAAAACGTAACCACGTTTGAAACGTCGTCTGATTTAGATACCTAGATACAAACATAGACCTAAAGCCCATTTCGAATTAAACATTATAAGAAATTTCGCGAAGAAGGAATAATTATTAAGAATAGATAACTATAAGTATTTTGTTAGACTAATGGATTTTGAGACAAATGAGCGCAAATGCAACGGTGTGGAAAATATATAATATTAAAGTAAGGCCACATTTTGTCCCTGTTTTTTCAAATTCTTTTGCTCCGGCGATAGAAGTGGTTGATCTTTTTTGTGCGGATTTGT
This sequence comes from Melangyna quadrimaculata, assembly GCA_949320155.1. Classification (NCBI taxonomy): domain Eukaryota; kingdom Metazoa; phylum Arthropoda; class Insecta; order Diptera; family Syrphidae; genus Melangyna; species Melangyna quadrimaculata. The sequence continues at coordinate 276,716,444 of OX439483.1, forward strand.
AATAATTTCCGTTTTTCCAAAGACAGTTCTTAAAAAACCTGATGCTTTTCGAGACCTTTTCAAAAATACTGGACTTTTCCCCTTTCACCCTACAAAATCGAAAGTCCTTGCCCAAATTTAAGGTTTTTATTTAAAAAATGCGTAAGACATCAAAGTGAAGATCTCCACCAAAACTCAGCTTTGTCTGAGTTATATCTTAGTCTAAGAGCTGGCAGCAGATTTTGGTCGTAAAAGGAAACCAAAAAATTTTAATAGTATGGGTTGTCCTGGCTAAGGTGATAACGAATACGTTCTTCTGCTAGCATGTACTGGCCCCGTTACCACCTAAAAGTGCATCAAAATTACAACTTTTCTGAAAATTGAAATCGGGTGGGAAACCATTTCATTAAAAATACAACTTGACGCCATCAACTCCCTGATTACAAAAATGGTTTCGACAGACTTCTAGGTGGCCCCAAAACCCAGACAGACGTCCCCGAAAACGCGATTTTCCATTTTGGCGAAAGAAAATTGTATGGTAGGTACCGTTATTTTTGGTCCTAAAAAATAATTAAAAAACGTATGGGCATATTAGTAAAAAAAAAAAACACTATATACCAAGTACGAAGAAAGTCGCTCCAGCCGTTTAAGCTGTACGGGCGAGGACAGACAGAATTGCGGGACCCACTTTTTTCGCGTTCTCTATTATAGTAATGTTAGGGAAAATTATTATCCCGAGTTGGATTTTTTTTGTGCGAATCCATAACTTACCATATAGCACCTATATCGCAAGTAAAAATAGTTATTTTAGCTCCCGTGTTTAGGAAAACTACACCATGGAAAAATTTTCTGGGCTCAAACTAAAGGCAATTATTGCTTACTGCTCCATTTGAGTCCGGAACATTCTTATTCCATAGTGTAGTTTTTCTAAGAACAAGGGAGTTAAAATAACTATTTTTTCTTTATGAATAAAGATGTAAGTGTTTTTCAAAAATCGCTTTCGAAATGAGAAAAAAAATTCTTTCAAAAACTCCACAAACATGGTTAATTATTGTATTCGTCCCCTATGCAATAGTGTAAAAATTAAACTTATTTATGATATCCCTTCTTAGGATATAAAAAAAACTCGGTTATAAGAAACAACATTTTAAAATTCCTTTGTGGAATTATAACTACAAGTAAAAGTAAAGGTGCTGGTAGTTGCAATTTTTTAGTACGAGGAAGTGTACTTGTACTTAAATACCAAGTACTAAACAATTGTAAAATTCATGACGCGCAGTTCACGTCCATAATCGAAATCTGATCCCACCAAGATGCGACATGAGCCCATCACAGATTTTTGTTCTGTGCACCTGTCCGTGCGTATTGGGTACTTCTTTATTGTTATTTTCTGTACTAGTCGTATTTAAAATTTTGTTTTAATTTCAAGCAAGTAATCGATATCATTTATCCATTTCAGTTCCTCGAGTAACTCTACCACCTGCACTATCGGAAATCCAAAAAGTACGGTTAACATTTCTTCACGTCAAATTGCGAGGTCAAAATCGAAACTCTTAAGATCAGGTAGCCGTTCAACTCCAAATGGACAAGGATCAAGAAGTTCTGGTGTTATTATTGGGGGAAGTTCGACACGTCCACTAGTAACGGTTCCAGCTCCTTATGTGCCAGAAGAATTGATTTCACAAGCTGAAGTGGTCTTACAAGGAAAGAGTAGAAGTCTTATTGTCCGCGAGCTGCAGGTACATTCAGTTTTTTTCGGCATATTTCCTATAGGCCTGCAACTAGCTCCCATTTTTCAGACTTGAGTGGCAAGTGAAAGATAACTCTATCTAACACATACTAATCGAAAGTATATGATATAAGAGTACTTTGGTTAAAAGTTTCCCAAAATTACTGTGGCGGAACACGTTCAAATCCTGCTTTAAAGGTGCCTGCACACTGTTTTAGATATTTAATTTTTTACCCAGAAAAATAAGAAAATTTTTTTCGTCATTTCACCTACAAATTTTGTTGTGAGGGGGGGGGGGTAGAAGAGGTTAAAAGAGAATTTGCTCCTGTTTTTTTTTCAATATATCAAAAATTATTAGCTTTACAGAAAAATTTCAATACACAAATCATTGCTCATACAATTTTACACAAATTAGGTTTTGCAACTTTTTTTTTTGTAAGACCAATAGTTTAGAAGATACGAGTTGAATTATGTCTTAGTCTAAAATGTGACAAGTACGCTTATGTCGTTAAAAGTAAAAGTAAAAATATTGCCAAAACCTCAAAAAAAAAAGCAATACATAAAATCTTAAGATGAAGAATTTCAACCCCTACAGCATATCCAAAGTTTCACGAAATTCACGCATTGGATTTTTTAGTAGTCGATTTTAAAAGGGGGATGAAAGTACGAGATTAGAGGGAGGTTGGAGTTTATCACACTCAAATAATAATTATGGTGCAACCAAAGCATATGGCACATGGTGTTAGGGTAGTTTTTAAAGTTGAATCCAATAAAATAAGAATGAATTCGATGCGACTTCAATTAGAAAAGTAATAATCCTTTTTATAAAAGGATGATCGTATTTTCATAAGACACTAAAAATAGTAAGCAAATAATGTTATGCTAATGATGAAACTTGGAATAAATGAAAAGAAGAGATCGGAAAAATATGAAGATGAATTTAATTGAATGGAAAAGTCTTCAAGATCTTAAAATAAAATAATTTATTTAAATAGTTAATTTCTTCATATTTTTTTTTTTCTTAATCAAAATCGATTTTTAATCAAAATCGACATTTGCACATTTAGTGGAGCACTAAAAAATTTGACTGCATAACAAATTGAGTTTTCGGCATGGACACAAATTAATTGATGTGCATGAAGATGGTCGGGCGCTGCAATCACAGATATATTGCTCAAGAATTTCCAAGCTAGTTTGCCCCTCAAAAACGACTGGTAATAATTCACCCTCGCACAAGTTGAGTGTCCCTCTTACTGACATTCCTTGCTCTCTATTCAAAAATGATGAATCCAGACGTTTCACGACAAAATCAGATATTGTCCACGTAATTAAGAAATAGTACAACCAGAAGTATAAAGAGAGAACCGTGTCTGAGAGAATTTTCAGTTTGCATAGTTGACGCAATGGCAGATATTCAAGCACTTAATATAAAGTACATGAAAACCTTCGATGATATAGGAAGAAAAATACTGAACAACAACTTTTGGGATATTATAACGAATTTCATTATGTTTTTGATCGCTTTGATGAACTACTAAATCCAAAAACGCAACAGCGTTAAAAAAAAGTATAAGACTAAATCAAACAAATATGACATTTCTGCTAACCGTCCTCTTCCAGAGTAGATTAAGTCATTATATAGAACAAAAAATTGATTTATCTTCGTTAGAATATAACACCAAAAAAGTCTACTTAGCAGGCGGTTACTCGGATCGTCTTATAACAAGAGAAATTTCTCCAGTTGGTGTACTTGATGCATACGTTTTATTTTCGAATCATACATAAGCAGATACACGAATTATTTGTCATATGAGCAATGCCTGTAGTCGTATTCACAACTATCAGTACAAGTCTTGCCTCCTGATACAGATGTATATAATCCTGAAATTTGGTTTGAAACAGGAAAATCCACGGCAACAACTGATCTTAGACGTTACATTACATACCAATTCATTTAATGTATCCCAAACTTGGCTTGAAATTGTGTACTTTCTCCCCTTTTAAAAGCGACTACTAAAAAATCCAATGCGTGAATTTCGTGAAATTTTGGATATGCTGTATGAGGTGGAATTCTTTGTTCACAGCCATCTTAAGATTTTATGTATTACTTTTTTTGAGGTTTTGGCAAAATATTTACTTTATTCTAAGAAAGATAGGAAATTTAATATGGGCAACCGGGGACAAAAACAAAAGATAGGAAATTTAATATGGGCAACCGGGGACAAATTAAATTCATGAAATTTTATTGCTGGTATCGACGCAGAATTTTGTCCTCAACAACATATCCAAAGTCCCCCAAAATCCCCGAATTGACTATAGATGCATTTTAAGAGGTGGAGAGGGGAGGGAGGCGGGAGTTTGTCAAGCTGAAAAATTTGTTGTTATACAATCTAATCATATGACACATGTTTTAAGGGTGCTTTTCAACGCAAAACTGAAAAGATACATGATACCTGTGGAAAGTTAATGTCATTTTTATGGAATGATCACTTTTTTTTTAAAGTAAAACAAGTAATGCATTACCCAAAACCATTTTAAAATAATGTGATGTTAATGAAATTTGGTATAAATGTTTCGTTTGGCATGTTTATCAAGAATCAGAAGAGTCCCCCAAAAATATCTGTGGTTAAAGGGTGTTTTTTTGACGGAGAGATGCAACTGAGTGATATTACCATATCATCCATCTACAAATTCTGATACTTATGAAATTTGCTTAAAATATTAACCCAAGTATCAAAAGAGTCCATTCAAATATCTAAGGTCCAAGGGTGTTTTTGAGGATGTAATGTTTGACCTGCTTAACGGAAAAAACAGTATTTTTTGCTTAAAAATTAATCTAACTTTTTTTAGGTTGCTTGTATCATATTGGTTTTTCTTTTATTAGATTTGGCATTAAAAAATATCTTTAAATCATATATCATATGTCATATGTATCATCTCGATTACACGAAAATACAATTTTTCGTAAGACCTAACATTTTGCTCCGTATGGGGCAGGTCAAACATAAACTCTCTAAAATAACTCTTTGGATCAAGTTATTTTAATGGACCATTTTGATACTTGGAAACCATGACATATTAAATATTTTTAGCAAATTTCATCAGTGTCAAAACATATTCATAGATGTTATGGTAATAATGACGCACTAACATCTCGCCCTAAAAAAAAACCCTTTTACCACAGATATTTTTGGGGACTCTTTTGATTCTTAGTAAAAATGCCAAATGAAACATTTAAACCAAATTTTATTAAAATCCCATTATTTTAAAATGGTTTTGGGTAATGTATTACTTTTTGTATTTTAAAAAAAATGTGATCATTCCATAAAAATGCCATTAACTTTCCATAGGATACATGTATCTTTTCAGTTTTGGTCTCTTTAGAATCAGCGTTGAAAAGCACCCTAAAAACATGTGTCTTATGATTAGATTGTATTACAACAAATTTTTCAGCTTGACAAACTCCCGCCTCCCTCCCCTCTCCACCTCTTAAAATGCATCTATAGTCAATTCGGGGATTTTGGGGGACTTTGGATATGTTGTTGAGGATAAAATTCTGCGTCGATACCTGCAATAAAATTTCTTGAATTAATTTGTCCCTGGTCCGATCTATCTTTCTTAGACTACTTTTACTCATAACAACATAAGCGTACTATAGTCACATTTTAGACTAAGACATAATTTAACTCGTATCTAACTAACGTCTAACAAAAACAAAAAAAAGTTGCAAGACCTAATTTGTGTAAAATTGAATAAGCTATAATTTGTGTTTTGACATTTTTTCTGTAAAGCTAATAATTTTTGAGATATTGAAAAAAAAACGTGTGCAAATTCTCTTCTACCCCCCCCCCCCCTCACGACAAAATTTGTGGGTGAATTAAATCAAATTCCTACCATATGTTAAAGGTATCTAAATAAAGCCTTCCACAAAAATTCAGATTTAAAAAATTTTTTTTTTTCTAATTTTTATGGGTAAAAAATGAAATAATTGAAAACAGTGTGAACATGTTCCGCCACAGTAATTCTGGGAAACTTTTAACCAAAGTACTCTTATATCATATACTTTCGATTAGTATGTGTTAGATAGAGTTATCTTTCAGTTGCCACTTGCTCCTTTATTTTAAGGCTTTTTGCAGTTGAATTGCAGGCCTATTAAATATCTAACATTATTTTAAATTTAATTATAAATGAATGCATTCTGTTTGCGGGTAAGGTCTGCTTCTCTTTTTGGATAGATATCAGTATACCTACCTACCAATACATGAAAACTTATGCTGAATAAATAAAATAAATAAATCGGGTGGCACAACGGCCAGGGGCCTAACTATGTAACTCGATTCTACAATAAAAATGTTCGAATTCGCAAAATTTCAACTGGCTATTTCTATAGGATGCACTTTAAAAGTTAAATAAAACAGCGCATGTTGACGATTTTGTGGCAAAGAGTCTGAAGTACCAACATTTGACCCTTCTTCCATGCATTGTACCACTTTAAATAAGCATTGAAAACAACTTTCGAATGGATTCGAAAGTAGAACAAAGTTACATAGTAGGGCCCCAGGGCCCCAGGGCCTAGTGACTAACAACTCGCAACCATTCCTGTGTGCGCCTTTCGACAGGAATGGAAGCGACCAACAATTTTATGCCGAATCCGAACGGTTAGACGAGAAGCACTTATTCGTGACAAGTGATGCTCTTGGAGGATTTGTCAATTCCTCGCAAGAGGCAGTAGCCCTGAAAAAAACTTTTTAGTTTTAAGGTGGACGAGGCTGGGAAGCGAACCCAGACCTCCAGCGTGACAGTTGAACGCACTAACCATTACGCTACGGGCTACTACTAAACTTATGCTGAAGCAAGATGCTATAAGGAATACAAACCTTAGGTGGACAAAAATCACCACATGCCTGGCGACCAAAATGATCTGGTCAAGGCTGGATCTAAAGCGCTCTTAAGTGTTTGCACATCAGCTCCTTAATTCGTGTCCTAACCCGAAACTGTCTTATAGGCAAGCGCGCAACAAGGCTTTGAGTATTCGCAAATGATTTTTGCAGAAGTTGAAGATCATTAATATTTATTATATCATTACGATCAATAATTGCCTGTAGGACTTGTTTACTTCCTTGAAAGGATATGCTAAAAACTTGAGTCCGCAATTAAGGAATGCGGCCAGCCTTGTTAGTGTGAAATTCTAGGCCACTAGATCATTAATATACAGGAGTGGGTTAGGTATGCTGACGGGCCACAACATGTCGAATGTATGTATGTATGTATTTTTATTGAGTCTTTCTTTCCTATTGAAAAATTCTTTTATAACTATCTCTTACTTAATGTTCTACATATCGGAGGCTGTAACGTATAACCATCCTGTTCTTTTGCTTTCAAGTTAAATGCCAACATAGCTTGTGTTGTGGTTTTAAGATGATGTTAGCTCTTGCTCTCGGAGCTTTATATCGGTATCGGTGTTGGCTCATGGATGCAACGGAAGAATTTACATATTTACAAAAACTTAAAAACTAAAATACTTTACTTAACGCCTCTTGGTAATAAAATTATATACATACATTATTTATAATTACATTTTTCGTATCGTGTTTTAAGAGCGAGTACGCTTGTTAGTTTGAATATAAAAAAAAAATCATATTGATGTTTAGATAAAACAGAATGAAAAGAATATCTTCTTAGAGCGGGAATGCTCTATTTAGTTGTACATGCTTTTAAAAACGTTAACACAAATCCGAATATTTAGCAAGAAAAAAAAAACGATCAGTTTAATATTCAAAATTTATATTTAATATTTTAATTCAGAAATTAAATAAAGGTTTACAAAAGTATTACGAAAGCTACTGAATCTGATGACTGCAAATTAATAACTAACTTGTGATAAATGACAAAATGAAATGACATTTAAAGAAGAAGCTTTCGATTACATACATACATATTTTCAACTAAACATTAATGTTATAAAAAGCAAATAAGAAGAAGCAATAGTTTACGTTATTATGAAACTGTGTTGATACTTCAATGTTTTTAAGATTTTTGACATCCTCCCTCCAGCAAAGTTTATGATGAATTAGAAGTCCCTAATGGGTAGAGAAGTTGTATGGGCCTTCGTAAAATAGAACCGCTGGAAAGCCCTATCTCACAGGTTTTACCGTCTCGTCCAGGGAAAACATTCTGTATTACAGCCACGGTTGCCACTTGGAAATAAAATTTGTGACCAAAATTGAAAATAAAAAGGACCAAAATGAGTAAAAAGTGACCAAAATAATTCAAATCTGAAAACTTCATAGTACACAGCAAATTAAAGTTTGCGATATTTTTTTCATTATTTATTATCATAAATAACTAATTAGAAATTAACAAAAATAAATAAACAAAAAGGTGCAACATAATTCACAAAATTACTTTAAGGGCAATGTGATCACTTGATCACCCCTTCTTCATAATAAGAAACATAAATAAGTAAACATAAATCATAAAACTTTTTTTCAGCAGCAGCTGATCTGTGCGGTAATGGCAATAACAAACCTTCAGTAATTTTGTTTTAATTTTACAAAAAATATTTATTAATACATCTTTTCCACATCCTACATCCTACCTATCCATTTTTATGTTTTGTTTTCAACAAGAACAAACAAAACGAACAAGCGAAATAGACGGAGGTAATGCAGTGCGTTCAATTTAAAACATGCATTGTTTACAGTAGGGGCCAGTTATAGCGATCAGTAAAAACCATCAGTAAAAGTTGAACCAGGTGAAAACTGGAATTTTTTAAGTACAGCCGGTTAGAGCAATCATTAAAATTCTATCAGTAATTAAATGTCAAACCTCCAGCAACAACCTTTTATTATTTTAATGATGTTAATTGCTTCAGTAATTTTTTTACTGATGGAGGGGAACAGTAACAAAATAGAACACAGAAAACTGAAACGAAATGATGATGGAACCATCAGCGAAATGTTGGCAATCAGCTGTTCATTAAAACGAATTTCCATCAGTAAAATAAATAAATGCTTTTTTTACAAAAAATATTCTTCCTTGGGATTAGTTTTTACTAGAAAAAAATATTTTAATTGATTTGCCATCGATTCGTACCATTTTTATGTTTCAAATCTTTTGATAACACATGAACTTATCCAAAAAAAAATGTTTACTGATGGTTTTTACTGATCGCTATAACTGGCTCCTTAGGGGATGAAAAAAAAATTGCTCCTCATTTTGAGAATTGAAAGTTAAAAGTCAAGTTTTTTTTTTTTATATTTCTTCTTCAAAAAAAGTGACCAGGGGGCAAATACTCGATCTGTGAAGCTGTGAAGTGATAAATTTTACAAAACTTCAAACGTTAATAATTCGATTCTAGATGAGTGTGAAAAAGTGAAATAAAAAGTCAAAACTTCGTAATTTTTTTAATCAAGATTTGACATTTAATATCACTTTTAAACACTCATCCAGAATAGAGTTATTAGCGTGTGGAGTTTTGGAAAATGTATCACTTCACAGCTTCACAGATCGAGAATTGACCCCCAGGTGGAGAACAAAATTACCAAGTGACCAGGTGTAAAAAAAGTGACCAAATTTGGTCATAAATGACCAACGTGGCAACCGTGATTACAGCCAAATGCCAAAGAGTTGCGACTTGCAACTTAGAATGATTTAGATCTTACGAAATGCATTACCAGTTTGTTTTTCAGATGTAAGTTTTGCAGAAGATCCGCACGTTCCGGTGAGAAAATCAGCAGGTGTGAGTGGTGCGAGATCTAATGGGTCATCCCCACGTAATTTAAGGGCCTCGAATTAACCACATATTCATCTTCCGCGAGCAGTGTATGCAACTGATCGTTGTTAAAAGTGGCCCGCCGAATAGCTGATCTTAAAGCCGTTTTAACCACCCCAACTAGTCGCTTCCAAAATCCACCCCACCATGGAGCTCATTCGACAATAAACTTCCACCTTATTCGAGATTCACTCAGAAAGCCCAAAAATATCTCGCTTGCTCGTACGTTACTAAGCTGTTTGAATTCAGAGGATCCTTCTTTAAGGTTGTAGCATTGTCTGAATAAATTATGCGAGGAGCTCCTCGCCGAGCAATAAATCGTCTTATGGCAAGTATACAACTCTCCGTCTTAAGATCGTTTGTGTATTCAAGATGCACAGCACGAACGGCTGCACAGGTGAATAACAAAATGTAAAACTTTTTTCGTTGACCTGATTCATCTGGGACAATAAGTTTCGTTATATATGATGACTTCAGCAAGATGATAGGGTGAGCAATGTTTATATTAGCCTCAACCTCTTGCAGACGACACCCCACTCTCAAAAACTTATCGGCATCATCTAAAAATGGAAAAAGAGATAACAATTTAGAACTAGAAGGTAGCCCGTAGCGTAATGGTTAGTGCGCGCTGGAGGTCTGGGTTCGCTTCCAAGCCTCGTCCATCTAAAAACTAAAAAGTTTTTTTCAGGGCTACTGCCCCTTGTCCTCTTGCGAGGAATTACAAATCCTCCAAGAGTATCACTTGTCACGAATAAGTGCTTCTCGTCTAGCCGTTCGGATTCGGCATAAAACTGTGTGTCCCTTCCATTCCTGTCGACAGGCGCACACAGGAATGGTTGCGAGTTGTTAGTCACTAGGCCCTGGTTCTTCATGAGCCGTTGTGCCACCCAATTTATTTTGTTTACCCTTTTTTCTATCAAGAGATGAAATCTCGTTGAGAAAGTACTCGATCTGAACTTGATGGATCCAGTAACTTTCAGCATTTTCGATATCTTCAGCAGAAATAAAATCAAATTTGCGTTTTCTAAACCTGCCAATAGATCGAAAAAAGCAAGCAGTTATTCGAAGAAGACGATTTCATGTACTGAAATTCCTAGCATTCATAATTGGTTCAGCATACTGCAGTCTTACATCGGTTACGTTATGTTTTATCACCTGCATGCATGGAGAGAGCACACAAATCAGTTGTACCAGCATTAAGAGCCAAGGGCCAGAAAGTTTTTTCCTCCATTAGCCAAGAAGGACCCACCGAAGACCGTGTGAGATACGATGCACTTACTCCTCTTGTAAGCAGGTCCGCAGGGTTTTCCGCACCGGGGCAGTGTCTCCAAGATGACAAGTCTGACAAAGTCTTAATTTTATTAACGCGATTCTCCACGTACGGCTTCCAACGTTCCCCTTGAACCAAACCGAAGACCGTGTGAGATACGATGCACTAACTCCTCTTGTAAGCAGGTCCGCAGGGTTTTCCGCACCGGGGCAGTGTCTCCAAGATGACAAGTCTGACAAAGTCTTAATTTTATTAACGCGATTCTCCACGTACGGCTTCTAACGTTTGTTTGATCCCACAATCCAGTATAGTATGATTTGAGAGTCAGTCCATAAAAAAAACTCTGTTTTTTTGAACAAATAAACTGCACAGTTATTTCGCCGTTGCAATGAACAGTTCTCGTGTAAGCTACAGCTCCGAATGCGTATTGGCTTGCGTCAGCAAAGACATGTAGTTGAGTTGAGCCCTCTTCACTCGTTGACAAGTGCCTTGGACTATCTATTTAGTTGAGTTCGATTATTTCATTCCGACAGGTTGCCCAAATGCAATGTAAATCTGCTGATAATTTCTCGTCCCAATCTAGTTTCTTTCGCCACATATTTGGGAAAAGAATCTTTAGCCGAACAGTCCAAGGAGAAAGGACACCAAACGGGTCGAATATTTTTGCCATAAGTCTTAATACACTGCGTTTAGTACCTGGCATGGAATTGGAATTCGATAGACTAAGCACCGAGTTAAGATCTACTTGAAGTTCGTCTGTCGCCATCACCCATCGCAAGCCTAGCACCTTTGGCGAAGCAGAAAACTGTTCATCTTTCGAAAAACTATCTCGAACACGAGGGTTATTTGAGTTCCACTTATATAATTTCATGGACGCACTTTTGAAAATTGCAGTGGCCTCCCGATAAACTTCTGTGGCAGTGTTTTCACCATCAAGAGATACAAGAAAATCGTCCATATAAAAGCTTTTTTTCAATAGCTCACAAGTGTATCGATAATGCACCATCTCCTCGTCACTTCCATTTCAAGCCTCTTTGATCAGTTCTTGAATCATCGCACCAAGAATATAAGGACTGCTTTTTACCCCAAATGTTAAACGTGTCATTCGGTAGGTCCTTACCGCAGATAATATCTTGTCGTTTAAAACTTTTTCAGAAAACCAAAGGAAGCGGTGACTGTCTGATGGTTTAAGCATTATTTGTAGGAATGCTTTTTCAATATCTGCAATGAGGCCAACTTTACCTACACGAAAATTCAAAAGAATAAGCAAAGGATCAGGTAAAAAGTTTTCTGCTACTTCCAAAACTTCATTAAGTGATAAATGGTTCGGTGCGTAGGCGGACTCATCGAAAACAATACGAAGCTTTGTAGTTTCCTTATCTTCTCTGTACACAGGACGGTATGGTAAATAATAGACAGCGTTTTCCTGAACTACGTTCTCAAAAAATTTGTTCTGTGATACCCGCTGATAACATCTCGTTCATAGCTGCATCATAATCAATCATTTTTCCAGCTGCACAAAGCTTTCGTACAAGTGATTGCATCCGTATAAAGGCACCAGTTCTATTGTTATGAAGTGGGGTGGATGCTTTAAACCTGTCACCTTTTCTGCAAATATGTAATGAAACATCAGCACTTACCCTCTTCTTATCTTCAGGCAATATACCCAAAACATCAAGCTTCCAGAATCTCTGGATATCTTCACAGGCACAGACGTTAAGTGAAATTGCACAGGTGGAATCGGATGATTTTTGTCCAAAAGTCGATGGTACTTGAAGTGTCCATCCCAAAACTGTGTTTATTGCTGTTAACCTTTCTGTCAGACGCTTGTGTTCTCCTGTTGCAAACTGCCAATATGCATCGGCACTCTGTTACAGAGCCTACTTGGCTTAGGCTTATCACTTCCGAAGGTTATAACGCTCAAATTATTTTCTCCTACAATAGGTGGGTTTAAACGGCTTGCAAGAGTTGACTTAATAAACCACAACTGGTTTCCTCCGTCCATAATAATTCGAACGAACAAGGGAAAGGTGGAGATTTCAGTGCTGGCATACGCACATGCTGTTTGTAGATAGGTTATACCTTTTTGCACTCGATCAGATGTGTACAAGTTCACTGTAGAATCGTTGTTTACCGTCACTGGTTTGACAATACCTTTTGATGAATACGAAGGGTCACACATGCTTGTAGAATGACATCCATTACCAGTCTTGCAGATTATTCCTTTTACTCGGCACATCCTCGAGTTGTGACCTTTTTTGCAGCAACGAAAGCATCTTCCTTCAGTAACAAGCATTTTTTTCTTTTCAGTTATAGTTTTTGAGCAGCAACAATCCTTGACTTCATGATTTGTGCTATTACAAAAGAAACAATGATTATTTTCTTTTTTCTCGGATGTAAACAAACCAAGTGCAGTTTTGACAGGTCTTGAATTTGTATTTGCTGTCGTCGAGCGAGATAGATGTAACCTCGCCTCGTTTGCCTTTTCCAGAGACTCAACTTCTCTTTTAAGAAACTTCAATAGGCAATTTACTTGTATGTCACCGACCATTTTCGAACAATTTTCGGAGGCTGAATAGACACTTGCTGCCTCGTCTTCATGATCTTGTTGAGGATGTTGAGGATTTTGAGGATTTACAATGGATTCCTCGTAGTAGCGATGAAAATCCACTCGTAACTCGTTAGGAATACAACGCAACAAAACACCTTTCAACATAACAATAATTAAAAGACGGAATGCCTAATGCTAGGTTTCCACTTGTCATTTACCAACTGACGAAAGACCAGTTTTTGCGTCTTTTAACAAAATGACAATTAGAAATACCCTTAAATTGCTTGTCTTTGAACTGGCAAACTCTGTTTGTCAATGAAAGGCAACGAATTTCAAAGAGTGAGAAGTGGAAATAACTGAATTGACCAACGAAATGTCACTTTGCCTTTGAAAGACAAAGAAAATGTTCGTCCAACTTGTTTTATCCTTTGTCAATGAAAGACACTGATTCGACAGCTTAAATACAGTTCAAATAGAAGTGATTATATTTTTTTTTTAATTTGAAGCTATTTTTAATAATTCGGTGGGTAAAAGAAATTAATTTCGTAAAATGAGTGACCAGAATTAAGTTATTTCAATTCAGAGGATGATACAATTTTGTAGAAGCTAAATAAAAAATTTTATAGTCTACTCTTAGAGTGGACAACGAAGATGACCGATCTTTATTTTAAAAAGTGCTGCAGTACAATAAAACAGGAGAGTGCGCTAGAAATAGTAATTGAAAATGGTTGGAAAACAGACGAATATAAATTTCAGGTGTCGTATACTAATTTTTGATTTTGCATAAAACGTTATGAAGTTGAATTTTTTTTTACTATATGTTTATTTTTTTTTTTTTTTTTACTGAAAGAGGTTAGCGGAAATAAATGAAATGATAACAAAATATTTTTTTTTTTATTATAGGTGTAGTAGGTACTGATGAGAAAGTAAGCTTTTGCAAAACTGCAAATAACTTTTTTTCTTAATGAAATTTTACCTATGTATCTGTTTTATTAAAAAAAAAAACTCCTATACACATCTAAACAAATTTCATCGAAGATGTCATTGACCATGAGTGTCAGTTCGGAAAAGACCAATCCAAGTGGAAATACTTATCAATGCACTGACAAAGGCATCTGTCAAAAATTCTTTGTCTTTGAAAAGACAAACTAATTTGTGTCAATTAAAGACACAAGTGGAAATGAACTGGCATTCGTGTCGTTCAAAGACCAAATTGACAGCTGTTAAACTGTGTCAATTCAACGACAAATGGAAACCTAGCATAATGCTGCGAGCGAGCGTGTAGAAGATAACACTGAGGTGTATAGCCGTCTCACACTAACGAAATCTGTATTAGAGGAAACGGGCTGAATAGAGAGCAAACGTTGCATTGTGTAGTCTATAATCTTTTCGCTATTCCCGTACTCTTCTTTTAATAATGTTATAGCTGTAATATAATAAGCCTGAGACCAGATAACGTTTCGAATGCCTTGCCAGTCAGTACCGTTTCAAGATAATTAAATTTATCGATTGTACTAAGAGAGAGGTTATCATGAACCAGAACACGATACTGTTCCCAATCTTTAAAATCGCCCGAGAACCTTTTTGGTTGTAATTTTTTCAATTTTACGGCATTATTAGATGGTACGATCGGTGGTTGAAGAGGAGTTTGTGCTATCCTTGAAGTGGAATCGTTATAGGGATCGTTGATTGTCGATTGCCCTTGAAAAAGACGAAGCTTAGACAGGCGGCACTTAATTCGTGTAATTGTAGTAATCGCCTTGTCCTCATATGTCGCTACTGCATCCGCTTCTTTTCCCAATTCATCCGATTTTATTAACGGAACCACTTCAGCGTAAGCTTTTTTTCAGCTTTCATGTGCAGCGGTAACTCGATCTTACATGACAGTTAATTCCTCTTCGATATCGTCCAAGTTATTCGTTTGTTCTTTTATTTTAGAGTCATCAGATTGAAGATATTCGGTCGCGCTTTTTACTAGTTTGGTCACTTGACCACGATAAGAAGACCGCCTAGCGAAATCCTTTATCGTTATTCTTTAACTATATTTTAATCGTTCTTCTCATTAAAGCGTAAAGGTCCCGGGTTTCGGCACCAGATTTTAAAAACGTTAACCCAAATCCGAATATTTAGCAAGAAAAAAACGATCCGTTTAATATTCAAAACTTATTTTAATATTTTAATTCAGAAATTAAATAAAGGTTTACAAAAGTATTAAGAAAGCTACCGAATCTGATGACTGCAAATTAATAACTAACTTGTGATAAATGACAAAATGCAAATTGGTTACATTTTAAAGAAGAAGCTTTCAATTACATACATACATATTTTCAACTATACATTAATGTTATAGAAAGCAAATAAGAAGAGGCAATAGATTACGTTATTATGAAACAGTGCTGATAGATCAATGTTTTTAAGATTTTTGACACACGCATTCATTTTGTGAAATACACATTCGAGTTTTTGCATACAAACAAACATTTTGCTTTTGTTACTTTGGCAAATTTATTAATTTACTGTTGTTGTAGGCAAAATTAGAAAAATGAACAGTAATTTAACTTTGATGATAGAAAGTTGCATTTTCAGCTAAGCATCTGTTCGCTTGAAGTTGACGGCTATGATTTAAGAAATCACCTGTCTCTTTTGTTTGTGTCCAAACTTAGGAATCTCCATAATCCATATAGGTACGGATGTAGGTTGCTGGTTAGTATTATTTCCAAGCAAGGCTTGAGACTCTTTCTTCATCTGGGATGGTATTGTCACTACCGTTGCGTGTTGATTCACGAGTTTTTATCCGTTGCGTCTCACGTGGTTTCAATCATAAAACAATGGTTGGTCAGGAATTAGGTACAGCCTGGACGTTCGATATAACGGGATTTTTTTTTGTTTCGTTTACATCTTGTTCCAGCAATTACGCTAGAAAGCTAAAAGATCGGTTGCTGGAGAGCGGTTGCGTCTCCGAAATATCCAGGTGGAATCCCGTAGACCTTAATAGGGCTCGATCCTAGGATTGGGAAAATTTATTATTAAAAAAATAATTTACTTTTGCTGTTTTATATTAATAAAATTGTAAAAGGTTGCGCTCCCTGAGCACAACCTTCTTAGTTGCTTTCCCTAATCCATCATTGCTGCAACTTGCACAAAAATCACACCACGTCGAATTGGGCTCTCATTATCGAATGTTCGAATAAAGTCGAACGATTTAGCAAATTTCACTTGTCATGGTATTACCGCTATGAATAAATATTGTTCAAATCTTGTACTAATGGGTTTCTAATTTTTTCAAAAGGTCTCGATTTTCATGTTGTGAAGAAATCGGTGTTATTAAAAAAAGATCACATCTTAAACTCCAAATCCTTAGAACTACACCTCAAGCTAAAAAACTTATACTAACCCGGGGTTTGGACAGCGAGTAGACCTAGTAGCATTTTTATCATAGTGTTAGTTGTATGAATGTATATGTAACTAGTAGCTCTCTGCGTGTTTTGTGTACTAGTATGATATTTTAAAACTATTTCAAAGAGAAAAAGAAAAAAATTATTGAAATTGGAGACAAAACAAAAAAAAAAAAAATTAAAATAATACACTACACTAGCAGGATAGCTAGCAGCCAACTCGCAGGCCGAAAATTCATACTATTAATGATCTCTCGTGTTCTGATACACTAACACACGTAAACGCTACTAGTTGTACTCGCTTGTCTTAACCCCGGGTAAAGCAAGATGCTATAAAGAAAACAAACCTTAGGTGGAAAAACATCACCACTTGCCTGGCGACCAAAACGATCTAGTCAATGCTGGATCTGAAGCGCTCTAAGTGTTTGATATCTTTAAACAAATTTGCACATCAGGTACATAATTGGCGTTCTAACTGGAATTTGTCTTATAGGCAAGTACTCAACGCGGCTTTGAATATTCACAAATAATTTTTGCAGAACTTTTAGATCATTAAGGATAGGTTTCCCCAGCATTTTTATAGTAGTTCGTTGACTAATTATTATGGTGTTTTCGATTGGTAAATTCAGATTGCAATCTAAAAATTGATTTATTTCGTGGTGAATCGAACGCCAATTCAAACTGATTTATTTTTGTCATTGTATTCGTGTTATTTTATGTATGTTTCATAACATCACAAAACTCGTCATCACTGAATTCACTTTCAGAAGAAAACAATGAGCTTCATGAATTTACCAATTAATTCCTATCAGCTTCCATGTTATATCAGAAACGCTTCCCTTTACATTTAGAACAAAATTTTCATTAACCGAAATAAAATCAAACAATATAAACAATTTTGTAAAGTGTCAACTTAAAATTGTATTGGTATTAATGTAGGAGGGGTAAATCTGCCGAAAAATCTATATCTGCAAATTTGATTTTTATTCAAAAAATAAATCAATTTATTTGCCCATTGGAATGTAAAATCTGCGTTTTGACAGATTTAAATCAAAAATAAATTGATTTATTTTACCAATCGAAAACACCATTGCATAAAGTTTACATTTTAAAACATAATTCAATTTAATATACACTTCTATATAGATAATAAACATACGCACGTATGCTCATTATTAAAATTATATAAGAAAATACATTACAATTTTTATGGGAAAAAAAGGGATGAGTTTTAATCAAATTTATAGCTAATTTTTTATTTTGCGTCTGGCTGGCGTGGTTTTTAGGCAATAATAGATGCATGTTTGGAGCAAATTTTCCAAACAATTCAATTACTTAAAATTATATGTCTTTTAACTTACGTTTTCAACTCTAGTTTCCAATTTTTTATTTTATTTTTAATAAAAGAAAATCCCAATAATAAACTGAATGTATGTATGTATAATGCATGTATTGACATCATTTTTAAAAAAATATGTTAAATGTTTCACAGGTGATAAAACAAACAAAATTTCCTAAATGCCTTGTTTTTAAAATTGTTTTGAATTAAAAAGCTTTGTGTATTTACAAACAAATAAAAATGTTGTTCTAATGACAAGTTTATGTAGTTATTAAGGGAGCTTTAATTAAAAAAAATTAGAAAAAATTGTTTTTACACTTAAAATTGCAGTCTAATAGGTCGATATTTTAAACCTTGTTGTAATGAAGGCAGAGTCTACTCCTTTTTATTTTTTTTTTGATATTTTTTGAAAATGAATTAGATAACAAAAAAGTAATTGTAATCATGGGTTTTTTAAATTTTAATTCTGGAAAAGTGATCTATTATATAACATAAAATTGCTCGGACACGCACACAAAGAAGTTTATAGTTCATAAGAACTCCACTGCAAAGCGCTAACAAATTCCATTTTTCTCCGCTTTTACTGCCCATCCGCTTGCAGCCATTTTTTTCATAAAATATTTTTTTTTTTCTTTTTCCATTTCTAATCTCCCCACAGGCAGATTTTTTTTTGTTTCGTTTACATCTTGTTCCAGCAATTACTAGAAAGCTAGAAGATCGGTTGCTGGAGAGCGGTTGCGTCTCCGAAATATCCAGGTGGAATCCCGTAGACCTTAATAGGGCTCGATCCTAGGATTGGGAAAATTTATTATTAAAAAAATAATTTACTTTTGCTGTTTTATATTAATAAAACTGTAAAAGGTTACTCTCCCTGAGGACAATCTTCTTAGTTGCTTTCCCTAATCCATCGTTGCTGCAACTTGCACAAAAATCACAACACGTCGAATTGGGCTCTCATTATCGAATGTTCGAATAAAGTCGAACGATTTAGCAAATTTCACTTGTCATGGTATTACCGCTATGAATAAATATTGTTCAAATATTGTACTATTTTCTATATATCTTGTTTCTATTTTTTTCAAAAGGTCTCGATTTTCATGTTGTGAAGAAATCGGTGTTTTTAAAAAAAGATCACATCTAAAACTCCAAATCCTTAGAACTACACCTCAAGCAAAAAAACTTATACTAACCCGGGGTTTGGACAAGCGAGTAGAACTAGCTCTCTGCGTCTTTTGTGTACTAGCCCAGCGGGAAATATCGTCCCCAATGAATTTTATAGCTGAATTCTTCAATCAATTCACTAGCCAAATAATAAAAGGAAACGTCATGCAATGATTAAGTCAGTGAAGAGTCATGCGAGGTTTCCTCAGTTCATAGATTTGAACGCACTTTTCGCTTTGTGTGTAGAAAACAACAAGACAACAGCAATCAATTTCAATTCACTAGTTAGATAATAAAAGGAAACGACATGTAATGATTTAGTAAGTGAAGAGTCATGCAATGTTTCCTCAGTTCATAGATTTGAACCAACTTTCTGCTTTGTGTGAAAACAACCCTTTCATTCGTTGAATTAAAAATTGCTTTTGATATGGAAAATTATAAGATGCAAAAACTGTTGAAAAGTCATGTAGAAGTTCATCAGTTCATCGTCTATGTCCATTATATGCTTTGTAAAGTGTGCACCGCCATTGTGTGTTTTGATAGAAGTTGATTTTTTTTTGTGTTCTCTGTGTTGACATTGTCTACTGACAGTCAATATTATAAGAGGACTTGTGAATTTCTATTAAAATGAGGAAATCTCAGATTGTGTCAATGTATATCAGGTTGATCGTTAATCACCACTTCGCATATGAAGTGGTGATTAACCAACAACCACTGACCTAGTGATTTCACTTTAATCAAATTTAAAGTTTTAATTCTATATTTTATTTTAATTAACCAATCACAAATTCACAACACATGCACAACAGAGTAATGAATTCACTACTTGTTTACATAATTTTCTTCACATTTTTCATATTGAATTAACTATAATTGCTGAATAAACAACTACCACTAATCTTGTGATTTGATAATTGAATTTTCATTACCATTTTCATCGAAAACATTGAACTGATGAATAAACCACATACATTTATGTAGTGAATTCACAGATTATGCAACCATCATGTTTTTCATCATCTGGGTCGGTGAATAAACAACTTCCAACGAAGTAGTGATTTCGTTGGCGAATTTTCATCGGATTTTCAGCATGTGCTTCCCGCCTAGGACATGCCCATGTTAATTTCATCAAAGGAATCAGCTGAAAAGTGGACGGTGCAGCAGCCATTCCTCAAGGAAAAAGTTGATCTTTCCTCAATGAATTTTTCAATTTTTCCCGCTGGGAGTATGATATTTTAAAACTATTTCAAAGATAGAAATACACTTCTATATAGATAATAAACATACGCACGTATGCTCATTATTAAAATTATATAAGAAAATGCTTTACAACTTTTATGGGAAGAAAAGCGATGAGTTTTAATCAAATATATAGCCAATTTTTATTTTGCGTCTGGCTGGCGTGGTTTTTAGGCAATAATAGATGCATGTTTGGAGCCAACTTTCCAAACAATTTTTGTTTGACTTTTCTATCTAAAAATATATTTACAATTACTTGAAACTATATGTCTTTTAACTTACGTTTGCAACTCTTGTTTCTAAATTTTTATTTTATTTTTAATAAAAGAAAATCCCAATAATAAACTGAATGTATGTATGTATAATGCATGTATTGACATCATTTTAAAAAAATATGTCAAATGTTTCACAGGTGATAAAACAAAAAAAAAATCTCCTAAATGCCTTGTTTTTAAAATTGTTTTGAATTACGAAGCTCTGTGTATTTCTAAGCAAATAAAAATGTTGTTCTAATGACAAGTTTATGTAGTTATTAAGGGAGCTTTAATTAAAAAAAAAATGGGAAAAATTGTTTTCACACTTAAAATTGCAATTTAATAGGTCGATATTTTAAACCTTGTTGTAATGAAGGCAGATTCTACTCCTTTTTTTATTTTTTTTTTTAAATGAATTAGTTAACAAAAAAGTAATTGTAATCATGGTTTTTTTTAATTTTAATTTTGGAAAAGTGATCTATTATTTAACATAAAATGGCTCGGACACGCACACAAAGAAGTTTATAGTTCATAAGAACGCCACTGCAATATCAGCGCTAACAAATTCCGTTTTTCTCCGCTTTTACTGCCCATCCGCTTGCAGCCATTTTTTTCATAATTTTTTTTTTTTTTTTTTTTTTCCATCTCTCATCTCCCCACAGGCAGAAAAAAAATCTGTTCATGGACGTGCACTGGACCCAGATCGCGTAAGACTAAAAAATTGTTCGATTGAACTATCGTCGTTTTGACTATTGCTCTCTCTATATTTCCCTATATGTTTGTATATACAGACAGCTATCGTCAAGACGACGATCGTTCAATCGAACAATCGTTGTAGTCTTACCCCTTGAACACAATGCAAGTCGCTGGTCGCGGTAAAAATCTCTGTAGCACAAGCTGTCATTAAAATCGCTCCCTAGGTCGCAAAGGTCGTCCACAATGGTGTAGCGCAGAAAGAACGTCTTTGTTGACATTTAGATTTGTTTGGGTTCGTTCAGATGTTTGGAATTCTAATTTTTACAAGGCGTGTTCCATATGTTGCATGTTGTTTTCATTTCTATTACAAATGCGAGACTATCACGTTTCTCTTTTAATATATAAAACACAAAGTATGCCGGTATTTGACACAACAGAAAACAAACAAAATTCAGCATGGCAGAGCACAACACAGAATATTTTATTGAACTTTTAAAAAGAAATAATATTTTGTGCAGCATTGTGGGCACATGAAAAATAGCACGAACGATACTATTTGATAGCTATTTCAGCTATGGCTTCAGTTCCAGTTGCGGCACTCTTTTGTGTTCATTTTGCAAAAAGTGCAAACGTGGAAAAAAATATCTATTTTAAGACACTTGCTTGCCAAAAAAAATTGAAAATCGTGTATGGTGACTAAAATTATCTGTCAACAATTTTCGCATGTTTTTTGCAAACAGGTGTCTTTAGCATAGATGTTTATTTCTCACTTTGGCACTTTTTGGAAAAAGTAGGTCTATTTAGTTAAACCTTGCCCTTGAAAGATACAAAATTGGAAGGAGAAAAGGACAACAGTATTTAGAAAAATTCCATCAGTCTTATAAATGTGAAGAATTTGTTTATTTGTTTTTTTTTTCATCCAAGCTCATTGGAGTTTTCATACAAAATGGTCTCACTTGTAGCGTAAACACTGCGCAATTTTAAAATTGAGTTCTCAAAGTTGTGCAATTTTGGGGTCAGTGACAACATACTCAAATTATTAATAATAAGACTTTATTCAAATGCTTTTTTTCTACAATCATTGCTATCGAATTCAATTTTTTCCCAAATTTCAGTTCATAATGAACATGACAAAATAACTCAATGTGTTGAACGAACCCAATGTCTAGTTTACATACAGTGTTTTGAACAGACTCACTGATATGTCAAAAAGTAGCGCGACTAAAAGCAGAAAGTTGAAAATAATTCAACTTTGGCGACAGCGATCGCTGCAGCTACAGCTTCTCATTGTGGCGCTGTATACTGTTTTCGTATATTTTAACTTTGACAGTGCGACAAGCGTGATTTTCAAGGATCGTGATTTTAATATTTTTCAGGCAATTTGCGTAAGGTCATCATGATATTAGGAATGTGTCATATCGTAGCAGGAGCCAACGTTGGGAAAAACTAGAGGTATATTATAGCACATGCGCATGCGCACTCATATATTTTGTTCTTTTTTGTTTGCTTGTGGTGGCTCACATAGCGCGAATGATTTGAATGTGTCGTAGCACTTAAATAAGTAATTCGGATAAGTTCGATGATTTCATAGAAACATTGCGCGTGGAAGGTGGTAAAAAGAAAGCAGCGAAAGGGGTAATTCATTGACTTCTTCCCGATTATTTTCTTGACAAAATATGCAAAATATGGAAAGAGCATCCAAAAATGAAAACAAAATTGGACTAGAAGACAAAAATATTCCGTATTTTGTGTTCAATTCAGAATTGATATAAGCACTGAGAATAAGATGTGAATTATCTCATGAAATTGCACGGGTGGCATCCAGTTGAAACTGGGGAATATAGAAAAGAATGCTACCTAGACTGGGGCTCGATTGCAATTAAATAAGTTGGTTTAAACTTTTTTTTTTTTAAATCAAGATTTTGTGTTTGCATGCGAATTTTTCAAAAACCTTTGCATTAATAATTTTATTTAAATTTAGGGTTAAAAAAAACAGGTTTTTAGCTTTCAACATGGGTATAGTACTTCATTTTTTTCTAATAAAATATAATATATAGTACCTCCTAAACGGAGCGAGATAGACCCTTGCTTAAATGCCTCTACAAAAACGTTATCAATTTTTGCGACAAGAGTTATCGTACTCTCCCCGCAAACTTTTTTTAAATTTAATTTCCCACATTTCAAAAAAAAAAAAAAAAAAAAAAAAAAAATCATCAATATCGGAGCAATTCCCCCAGGTTCTGAAATAAAATATCAGTGGGCCTACTCCGATTCTTTTGTTTTTACCAGTCCCACAAAAAGAATTCTCAAAACAAAATTAAAATAGAAAATAAAATCTTTTCATTTATAAGAAAATGACGACCAACAAAAGAAATTCAAGAAAAAACATCTTCATCGATAACAGAAATATCCACTTTCCTTATAAGATTCGAACCATATGCAAAAGATAACGACAAAATATCTATTAGTCCGGGTATTCTCGCGACAAAAAAAAAACCGCTTATAACCGTTTCGCGGGACAAACTACCTCTTAAAAGTTGCAAATATTTTTCAAAATTCGACGAATTTACTCATAATTGAAATTAAACATGGTTACAGAGTACCTTACTACTGTAAAAAACATGTGTTTACATTCCGTTTGCGGGACAAAGTCACTTTAGGCGCTCTTCGAAGTCACCGCTGCGTCCGGGAGCACCTATAAGTTCTTCTATGGAAAAGCTGCCCAACAGTCCAAAATTAATTATAAAATAATGAACAACATAATAAAAATAATATTTAAACTGTATCTTTGTATATTATTTATAGTAAATCGATACAATAAAACCCGCTTAAAAGAAACACCCTATTATCTGAAGCACTTTTTTCATCCCCGAGCATTTATTGACCAATTACTTTTAAAACACTCCGCTTAAAAGAAACTCTTTTAAGTGAAAAACCCGGATACCTGAAACATATTTTCAATTAAATTTTATATTTTTCATTGAAAAAACTCCTAAGTGAACAAATAATGATAACGAACTAGAGCTAATCTTGGGTGAAATTCAATATAAAATGATGAATTGCCATTTTCAGACCTTGTCACAAACGAAAATTGATGACTTTGAGCCTGATTATACGGTTCGTTTTCCCGTTCGTTTCGTCTTTCGTGTTTTTGACAGGCAAGAACGTTCATGATTACATGTTTCGCGAAAATACGTACGTACTTCCATTCGTTATTTTGACGTTCATGGAATTGGGGGATGTTTTGTAAGAAAATAATCAATAGTAATAAATAAAAATATTTTTTAATCACTTATTTCGCAAATACAAACGCATATTAGGTGTATCCAATTAGGAAAAACTATTTTTCAATTCAATAATTTTTGTTCAAATCGTTTTTTGCTAACATCGAGGAGAATTGTGGTTGTCAAATCTGAAACGTCAAAGTTCAACCAGAAAAAGTCTTGAAATTTTCATTCCTGCTTTCGTTACTTCCTTCCCTCTACATTTCTACTCCCCTCACCCAAGCTGTCAAAAAGACGAAAGACGAAACAACCGAAAAAACGAATCGTGTAATCGGGCACTTAAAAAAAAAAATGTAATGCTAGGTTTCTACATGTCGTTGAATTGACACAGTTCGACAGCTGTCAATTTGGTCTCTGAACGACAAGAATGCCAATTCATTTCTACTTGGGTCTTTAACTGACACAAATTTGTTTGTCTTTTCAAAGGCAAGGCATTTTTGACAGATGCCTTTCTCAGTTCATAGACAAGTATTGTACTTGGATTGGTCTTTTCCGAACTGACACTCATGGTCAATGAGATGTTCGATGAAATAGGACAAAATGTGTGCAGAAGGAGTTGTTTTTGTAAAATAGATAGGTCATAAAGAAAAAAAGTTATTTGCAGTTTTGCAAGAGCTTATCACCCCATCAGTACCTACTACACCTAATTACTCCTTCTTCATCGAACTTTTTTAAACAATGCTTAAATTTTAAGTGGGCTTTAGATCTACACAGGGTGTCCCTTAATTCGTCAAAAGTATTTTAGGGCATGATTCTTGGGTGTATTCTAAGAAAGAAATTGTTCTACAGTAAAGGACTATCTCCAATTTTGATATCATTTATCGGGGATTTAAGAAAAGTCTTACTTTGGTGTACCCTGACCCATATAAACGGTAATTGCGCTGTTAGTAATAATGATAGAAACTTCGTTTAGGCCTCTATTTAGAACACAAGCCTTTGTAACTGCGTTTAAATAAATTTGATATCTTTTCTCATTCTTAAGATATTCAGTTTTTAGCCTGTTCCATTTTTCCTGCCCAAACTAATTTATTGATTTTGGGGTCAATTTTCTCCAAAAAATGCGTATTCGACGTGATGTTTTAATAATTTTTTTGAATGTACATATGTAACAATATTTAAAATAAAAGTAAATTACAAGTTCGGCGAAAAACCCATAGATTTTATGATAATTTGAAAACCAGCGGCAGGTAAAATTTAATAAAAAAGGTTTTTTTTGCTAAACGCTCGAATGGCTATGAATAAAAAGTGATATGTGTGGTTACCGATAATTTCAATTTTATGTGTGAACTAAAACAGTTGTAACAGGTTTTCTTATGAGTCCTCTTTGAATTTGTATGCATGTTAGAGCCCGTTTTCGTATTTCACTGATATTGATATTAATGATCCTAACTAATGCCTCATAAAAGATTTATTTCATTCGTCCCCATTCAAAAACATCCAATTTTGTAGGATCAGGAGATCTTGCAGGCCATTGAACTGCTCCAACTTGTTCCTATCCAACGATTACCACTTACTCTTCATCTTGGCAATTTTTAACCTCTCAAGCAAAGTGGGCAAGTACCATCAAGTTAGGAATAAGATCAAGCTAGTTGAACCTTTGGAATGCCTTCCAATAGTTCTGATAAATCAGTTTGCAACAACTGCAGATAGTTTGTAGAATTCAACTTAAGTGGCTACTAAAATTAGCATGTTTTCAAACCAAGGAATGTTAAAGTGCACCTGTTAGAACTGTTTTAGTAAAAAAAAAATACTTAAAAAAATTTCTAAAACTACACAAAATTTATATTTATAGCTTTTCGAGCTTAAAGCCTAGTACATACTTGTGAACCATCTTGTGAACCCATACAAATTTCGTTTTTTGTCACCCGTGAATGTGCTCGTGAAGCTGAGTGGGGAACGTACGGGAACCCTTGGTGAAGGTTTGACAGTTGGATAAAAGAAAAACTATTGTGTACAGTTTTAGTTTGTACGCTATTCCTTATTTATTTTCAGTTTTTTCTTTGCGTAGCGTGCTTTAAGAATGTGAATCAACTTGAAAAATTAAAAAAAATATTTTTAAAATGAACTTAAACAACAAAGATTTATTTTGTGGTAGGCATTTGATGCATTGATGTTTCAAATAGCAATCGTTCACGCGCGCATTCACAAGTGTGTACCAGTGATAAATGTCAAAAGTTCTCTTTCTCCACAGGTGAATGTTCACTTCACGGGGAAGTATGTACTAGGCTTAATGCTAAAAATTTTTTTTTTCAAATTTTTACTGCCGCTGTTTTTCAAAATAATCATAAAATCTATGGGTTTTTCGGCAAACTTGTTAGTTACTTTTATTTTTAGCATTGTTACGTACATTCAAAAAAATTGTTAAAACATCACGGTGATCAGGCATTTTTTGGAGCAAATTGACCCTAAAATCAAAAAATTAGCATGGGCAGGAAAAATGGAACAGGCTAAATAATATTTTAAGACTGAGAAAAGATATCAAATTTTCGTTTTTTTCTTGGAGTCTCTCAAAGTCTCTAAAAAAAATCGATTAAGGTTCGCTTAAAAACCTAATATCTTGAGTTCTATTGGTCTGATTGCCAAGATTATGAATTTTGGACATAAAGAAAATGACAGAGCATCACATAGTATATTTTTTTTTTAATTTATTGAAGTGTCAATACCTCTGACAAAATAAACTGGACAAAATAAACTTCTTAAATCGCTATTTTTAAACCCTAACCCCCACCAAAGGCTGAAAAAGAAACCTGCCACACGGTTGTTTTTGATATCGCGATATATGCACCTACAAACCCTCATGCTCATATTTTGGTTATCATTCCACCCCCAAAATTTGCTTCCGGCTCTAAGACTATAAGACCTCTTGAATCGCCGAAAAATAATATCAAAATTGGAGATAGACCCTTACTGTAGAACAATTTTTTTCTTAGATTACCCCCAAGAATCCATGAATGAAAGAATACAAGATTACGCCACTTCCTACGTTTTTGGAGACAAAACGTAACAATAGATGTGAAAGCCAAGAAAATTTGTATAGAGATGATTTTTTGTTCGCGAATTGTTTAATGATTAATATAGTTTTTCATTTTAAAAACACAAAAATATTACCGAAAAATGTTTTTTAATTGTTATTCAATTGCTTTAAATTTTATTAATATTCAAAATATGAAGCAAAAATAGAGAGTGCGATGAAAAAAATCAAATATCAGATATATTTCCTTCTTAAATTATTATTTTTATTGTTGTTTTTATATCATCAAAATATAGCCCACAACATTAAAAAAAAATAATGGTACAAAAATCACTTTAATAACATATTCAAGTAACTTGAAGTTTTCGCGCCCCTATATCTCATACAAATTATACCAAAGTTTTGTCTTTTTTGTTTCCACTTGAGTCACGAAGCGTGTTGAAAATTACAATAACAATATCCGAAGTGTCGTAATCTTGTATTCTTTCATTCATGCCAAGAATCATGCCCTAAAATACTACTGAAGAATTAAGGGACACCCTGTATAGATCTAAAGCCCACTTAGAATTTAAGCATTGTTTAAAATAGGTCACGAAGGAGGAATAATTAGGTGTAGTAGGTACTGATGGGGTGATAAGCTCTTGCAAAACTGCTAACTTTGTTTCTTTATGACTCATTATCTATTTTACAAAAACAACTCCTTCTGCACACATTTTGTCATATTTCATCGAAGATCTCAATTAAGGGACACATTGTATATCTAAACATATAAATCAGACGACCGACGCACATTGCGGTATTTTGGTCGAAAACCTGGCCAAAAATATTTGGGCACATTTTAAACATCAGATAGGACCAAATGACTAAAAAGTTATAAGGATAAATTTTCATTTTTAAGGTACATTAAAACCCACTTAAATGCCCATCCCGGTTAGTCGGGAGAAAAAAATTATTTAAAATCAAAAGAAGCACGTACAATACTGTGCTATAACTTTTTTTAAAGCTAATATTTTATTCTTTGTTTTGCTTTTTGATTCATTTTTTTTTATGATGTGATTTTCTTAATCCGGGTGTTCAAATTTTATTCCGAAATTTTCTGTCCCAGTATGCATGTAACCAAGTCTTAAATACCTGCGACCCTCTAAATCCAAAATTCGAAGAATTTGAGATGTGAATTAGTAGTATATTTTATGATTACAGGTCAATTATTCAATAAAAAGATTTATATCTTTTTTTTGTTTTTCAAGTAATAAAAAAAAAACGACCTGGATTAATTTAATTTTCTAGTTTTTATTTTATTATTCATTTTTCATTATAAACATCATCATCGTTGACTCATCTGTGCCGCTTACGTCAGTTCATCAAAGGACACACTCTTTCGAAGTTCCACTGTTTTTTGTCGTTTTGTTCGGTCACCGAATTCGTTGTTTGGGCGACCTTTAGACCTTCCGGCAAGTATGCCAATAGGTCGTCTTATTTCATCGCTAAGCCACTCTTCATTCTTAATCAAGAAATGCCTTTCTGTGCAATTGCAAAGTTGCCATTTCCGTTTATAATTCGGTTGGAAAGCCCTGCTAATTTTTTGAAGTTCATCTTTTTTCTCTGGGGGACACTTTGTTACATACATAAGATTTTTATCCAAATCTTCAAGTTTTCCGTCAAGAAGTCTGTGAGCTTCCTCTTACCAACTCATGGAGCTGTTTTCTGGTCATAGATAAGGTGGAATTAGAGTCATCGGGAAAAATATTGAAATGTTTTAGTTATAGCGTCGCTTAAAAGGAAGTTTTTTCAAAGGCTGTTTTTTCTTAGGGGCAAACTTATGCATGGTTCTGAAATGCAGGTTGTTCTACATATCCAGGAGTTAAATAAAATGTATGAAAAACTTTGCGGGGTGTTGCCAATATTCAAAAACACTAATGTTAAGGAAAAACAACGGAAAAAGTGTAAATTTTGTAAAAACATTCTTTCGTTAACTCATCGATATGAGAAAAAAAAAAGTTGAATAAATAAAAATTTCTTCGCTTAAAATATTGTACATACCTTGATTTACGATATCCATATCAAATTTTTTCACAAAAATAACTTTTAAGATTAAAAAAAAAACACAGAAAATACCTACACTTTTTTTTTTTTTTTATCGCAAACAAATAAGTGCAAGTTGCAACTGATGGTGTCGCGAACGGGGGTGACGAATTTATAGATCGACTTCACTAAAGAGTAGCCTGGTTATATACCTGTTATGGGACACAGGTTTAATCCTGGGAGTGAAAGTTGACAAAATTGATTTATGGCCACGTTTCAGGTCAATCGATGTTTAAAAAGTGGTTACGTTTCAGGTCTCTAAAACATAGTTATTAATATTAATATATTAAGCTTCATTTTGTTAAAATTATAGAATACCAGGGTGCCCGCGACCGCTTCGCTGGTCGTTAATAAAAACTCAAAGTTAAATGTTCCACTGGAGTTGATGTGGAACTACGGGCAATAATTGTCGAAAATCACCGGCAATAATATAAAGATACCACCAAATAAATTTTGATTGAATTGAAGATCTTTCAATGTTCTATTTTAAGCTTCTTATGAGCCATCGTGCATTCATACCACACAATAATCTTATATTGTTGTAATACCTGTGCTGTTCCTGAGTTCTTTGAAATGTTATATGTGGGTGTTTCATTAATATGAATGTGCAATATGGTTACTTCAGTAGGCCGATTTCGAAAAGCGCGGCGGATCGCTTATATTGGCAGATTTGTATTTTCTTAGTCTTAAAAATCCTTTCGCTTTCCAGTATTTGATTTAAAATGATAGGTTTCTAGGTGATCGAAAAGTTTATGTTCGATTTCAAACCAAAATTGGAAAGCAAAATAGCTTTTGAGAATAAGAAAATAAAAATCCGCGAATGAAAGCGAAAAGCTATCCGCCGCGCTTTCCAGATTCCGCCTACAGTGCAGAATGTGCAGAGTGAACACCTTTCAATAAGGTAGCAGCAATTCCCGATGAAGCGAGCGCTAATGCTTTTATGTTTTGTGACCGAATACATAAATACATGCTAAAATCAGTAAAATTAAAAATGTCTTTCCAGTAGTAGGTACATCCGTTGCATCCAAAAACAAAATCCACCTTTCTCATCATAAACAGCTTTCATGATAACACTGAATTTCTATGAAGAATTGTCGTTTTGTTCGATTTTTTACGTTGAATGACAGAAATTTAAATCTGAATTATCGTTTTGATTCTATAAACAAATGTTGTTTGATTTTTCTTCATTTTGTTGTTTTTTTTACTTTGATTTTTTTTTTTGGCATCAGAATTGCAAAGGGTTACAGTAATTTTTTTTACATACAAACCTGCTACAGAACAATAGCTTTCCACCAAAAAAAAATTCATCAAATTTGGAGCTGCCAAACTTGAGTCAGCCGGGCGCAAGGAAGAAATAGTGCTTGGCTTTCCGACGAAATTTGGGCAAGGATCGAAGAAAGGAAACACCTTAAAGCTCGCATCGCAGCTACCCCAGCAGCAGGGAGTAACGAGCTTGAGTCTACGTACCGCATGAAGATGAGGGAAGTTCACCGTAGTGTGCGACGTGATAAGCGTAACTACATCAACGCACTGGCTACAGAAGCAGAAGACGCCGCTAGTAGGTGTGACAGTAGGACTGTCTACAGAATTACCATAGAGCTCACTGGTGTCCAGAGCTCTAAACAACACCTGGTTAAAGACACAAACGGATCCCTGCTAATTTCGGATGAGGACCAGCTCATAAGGTGGAGGGAACACTTTTCTGCGGTTTTAAACCGCGTTTTCGCAAGTGAAGTGAACCCTATTCCCACTGAGCTACCCGAAGTAACAATTTCCCGAATACGCACCGTACCCCCCAGTAAAGAAGAAATTATCACCGCCATCAAAGCACTGAAGAACAACAAAGCGGTTGGACTTGACGGTATTCCTGCAGAGCTCTTAGGAGCAGCCCCAACGACATCGAGCGAGCTACTGCACCCACTTATTAAGAGAGCTTGGGAAGCAGAGAGCTTTCCTGAAGAGTGGAAAAAAGGAATGATTGTCAAGCTCCCAAAGAAAGGAGATCTCACACAGTGCGAAAACTGGAGAGGAATATGCGTTCTGCCTGCAGTAGCCAAGATAATAGCAAGGATAATATTGGACCGAATTAAAGACCACCTCGAAGACACACTCGACGCCGAACAAGCAGGTTTCCGCACTGGATCTTCCTGTGTTGATCACATCAACACCTTGAGGATCATCATCGAACAGTGCGTTGAATATCGATCACCACTTCACCTGCTGTTCATCGATTTTGAAAAGGCGTTCGACAGTGTCAATAGAGAATTTATTTGGCTTGCTTTGCACAGGAGGGGCATCCCAGATAAATTGATTGCTATTATCAAGGCTACATATGATGGATCCAGGTGTCACGTTTTGCACAAAGGTAGGCTGTCAGAGGAGTTTGAATTCCAAAGTGGAGTTAGGCAAGGCTGTATACTGTCACCAATACTGTTCCTGTTGGTGATAAGTGACGTACTGCACGCAGCTTTGTCAAATGGAAATGGAGGAATTCAGTGGACTCTGCAATCTCACCTCAAACATCTGGACTACGCGGACGACGTATGCTTACTCTCTCATAGAATCATGGATCTCCATCAAATGACAACAAGGGTGGAGAGAGAAGCAGAAATCGTAGGGCTTAAGATCAACTCGGCAAAAACTAAAAGGATCAGCCTTGGAACTTCCTCATCAATCCAAGTAAATATTTCTGGACAACCGGTAGAGATGGTAGAGGATTTCCAATATCTTGGGAGTATTATCTCTACGGGTGGCGGAACTGAACTGGACGTAAACAGCCGAATCAGAAAAGCAAAGGCTGCGTTCGGAATGCTGTCCAAAATATGGAGAAACAGCTCTTTTAGCTTAAAGACCAAGCTACGACTGTTCCGCTCCAATGTTGAATCCGTTCTGCTTTACGGCTGCAGCACTTGGAAAGTCACTGAAATTGTCACTAGAAAGCTGCAAACCTTCGTTAATAGATGTCTACGAAACATCTTGAGGATTTTCTGGCCCAACCGTATCTCCAATGCCGAACTTCATGCGAGAACGGGTCAGGAGCCCATAGACTCCATTTTACGAAGAAGAAAGTGGCAGTGGATTGGCCATACGCTTCGAAAAGGCGATCGGTGCATTGCATCTCAAGCAATGCAGTGGAACCCGCTCACACAGGAGGGAAGACAAGTGGGCCGGCCTAGAAGTACATGGCGAAGAACGGTCGAACAGGAATCGGCACGACTGGGGAAAAAGTGGAGAGAGCTGAAATATATTTCAAGAAATCGTACACGATGGCGCGTAGGTGTAGTGGAGGCCCTATGTCCCGTAAGGGAAACATAACGGACGTAATAGGTCCGAGGACCTAATTAAGTAAGTAAGTAAGTAAACTTGAGATATAAGAACACAAACGAACAACAATTCATTTTTATATATACAGGGTGTCCCTTAATTCGTCAATAGTATTTTAGGGCATTATTCTTGGGTGTATTCTAAGAAACAAATTATTCTACAGTAAGGGCCTATCTCCAATTTTGATAGCATTTATCGGGGATTTAAGAAAAGTCTTATTTTGGTGTGTCCTGACCCATGTTTATTATAATTGCGCTGTTAGTAATAATGACAGAAACTTCGTTTGGGCCTTTATTTTTAGAAGAAATACTAGCCTTTGTAACTGCGTTCAAATAAATTTTATATCTTTTCTCTGTCTTAAGATATTTAGTTTTAAGCCTGTTTCATTTTTGCTGTCCATGCTAGTTTTTTGACTTTGGGGTCAATTTTCTCCAAAAAATGCGTAATCAACATGATGTTTTAATAATTTTTTTGAATGTATGTAATGTATGTGAAAAACCCATAGATTTTATGATAATTTGGAAAAAAAGCGGAAGGTAAAATTTAAAAAAAAAATGTTTTTTTTTTAAAGCTTTAAGCTCGAAAAGCTATGAATAAAAGATGATATGTGTGGTTATCGATAATTTTTATTTTATGTGTTAACTAAAACAGTTATAACAGGTGTTCAAATGAGTCCTCTTTTATTTTGTATGCATGCTAGAGCCCGTTTTCGTATTTCACTGATATTGATATTAATGATCCTAGCTACTGCCTCACTTCTGAGGACGCTTTAAGCATGCGCTCTTCTAATTCACTTTAAGTTGCTATTTTGGTTGAATAAATGATTTATTTCATTCTTCCCCATTCAAAAACATACAATATTGTAGGGTCAGGTGATCTTACAGGTCATTGAACTGCTTTAACTTTTTCCTATCCAACGATTACAGCTTACTCTTCATCTTGTCAATTTCTAACCTCTCGAGCAAAGTGGTCTGAAGCACCAACATGTAAGGAATAAAATAAAGCTAGTTGAACCCTTGGAATGTCGTCCAATAGTTCTGTAAATCATTTTGCAACAACTGCAGATAGTTTTTAGAATTCAACTTAAGTCGCTACTAAAATTAGCATGTATTCAAAACAAAGAATGTCAAAGTGCACCCGTTATAATTGTTTTAGTAAAAAACACATTTAAAAAATTATCTTAAACCACTCATATAATTGTTATCCATAGCTTTTCGAGCTTAAAGCTAAAAAAAACAATTTTTTTTTTTAATTTTATCTCCCGCTGGTTTTCCAAATTATCATAAAATCTATGGGTTTTTCGGCAAACTTGTAACTGATATCTGATCTCTACATCTGATAGAGTAAACCACTATCAAGATTCCATGCCTTACGCGAAAATATGCAAGGAATTTTGTCTGAAATTATAAAAAAATAGGGTTTTCCTACAATATATTCACATTAACATATTGAATTTTCAAAGATTTTTAATGTTATGATAACATTTTGTTTCTGTTCTTTATTATATTGCCAGACGAAATAAGAGTTAAATTAATGTTTACCAATATTCTCATGCTTATATTTTTTAAGCATTACTCAAAGTGTACCGTAGTTCATGGGCTATTATTAAAACCACTACTCAA
Source organism: Melangyna quadrimaculata (assembly GCA_949320155.1). Taxonomy (NCBI): domain Eukaryota; kingdom Metazoa; phylum Arthropoda; class Insecta; order Diptera; family Syrphidae; genus Melangyna; species Melangyna quadrimaculata. The sequence continues at coordinate 276,751,114 of OX439483.1, forward strand.
CCTCACCAGATCTCCCAAACAAAAGTTATGCATTTTATAAATAAAAATATCGTTCTTAATTTTACCAGCCGCTGGTTTTCGAAATTATCATGGGTTTTTATGGGTTTTTCGGCAAACTTGGTACTGACTTTTATTTTAAGAATTGTTACATACATTCAAAAAAATTATTAAAACGTCATGTTGATTACGTATTTTTTGGAGAAAAAAAATTAGCATGGACAGGAAAAATGAAATAGGCTAAAAACTAAATGTCTTAAGACTGAGAAAAGATATAAAATTTCTTTAAACGAGTTACAAAGGCTGGTATTTCTTCTAAAAACAAAGGCCTAAACGAAGTTGCTATCATTATTACTAACAGCGCCATTACCGTTAACATGGGTCAGGGTACACCAAAATAAGACTTTTTTTTAAACCCCCGATAAATGATATTAAAATTGGAGACAGGCCCTTACTGTAGAATAATTTTTTTCTAAGAATACACCCAGAATCATGCCCTAAAATTTTATTGACGAATTAAGGGACATCCTGTATAGAGAAGAGAAGATGTAGGTTCTTACAACTTTTATTGCTATGAAAATAGTATTAAGGTTTAATCGTCTTTTAGTTGTATTTTGTTTTTGTTTTTGTTTTTTTTTTTTTAATGTAATTATTATTCTTTTAATGTCTGATTTAGATACATCTTTAGATAATATCTATATTATATGTGTATATTATATATTATATGTATAGACCTAAGGCCCACTTAGAATTTAAACCTACTACAGCTAATATTAAAAACAAATATTTTGTTGTCAAAAATCAGAAAGGGAAATGCAATTAAATACTCTTCGAGTTTTCATTTATTTTCGCTTACCGCTTTTATTAAAAAAAAAAAAATAAACATGTAGTAAAAAAACTTTTCGAATATGTTCTGTTTTAACAAATTCCTGCATTGAAAATCGATGTAAAATCAAAAATTTGTGTATGACACCTAAAATTTATATTCGTTGTTTTCCAACCATTTCCAATCAACATCTCTAGTGCACTCTCCTGATTTATTGATCTGCAGCACTCCTTTCATTAAAGATCGGGTCACTCCTGACTTATTGAGTTGCAGCACTTTTTAAATTAAAGTTCGGGTCATCTCCGTTTAGCCCAGACAAATTGTACTTTTTCTGCCAAAAAAATCCAAAAAATAGTTATAACTATTTTTTTCTTACGACCCAATGTTAAGAAGATATCGACATTTCAAAAAACGTTAAATGTCGAAAATGGTCGTTTTTCACGTATAACTCCTTAACGGTTAAAATTTTTGAAAACTTCTGAATACAAAGTTTGTACATTATCAGCCGTATTCATTAGAATCCGCTGAACAGATGAATAGTTATGCACTGCATAAGGATTTATGTAGCCACTATACAACGTTGCATAAATTGTTATGCATAAAATATTTTTAAACCCATTATAGTTATAATGAGCTTCAGTCCAGTTACTTTGTTGGTTTCTTGTGTTAGCAATTAAAATTAAAATATTTGAAACAAAAAACACGTTGTTTTTGATTAATTCCATGAATTGTTCCATTCATTCACACTGTGATGTTTTTGTTGAGCAGAAAAATAAAAGGGTGGTGCTTATTTTGTAATGCTAAAAATTCATTTGTATTTTTTCATGAAAGTGATTCTTTGTATAATTTTATTTAAATCGCGCATGCCGTCGAGCATTTGCAAAAGTTGTAAGATTTGACGAAAAATCTTTAAATTTTGCACATTTATTAAGCAGCTTCTATAAAATAAAGTGTCCCTGAAAATCACCACATTATGGATAGGTGGGAGCTTATCACTTTGAAATATTTATTTTGGTAAGTTTAGCATAATGACATTTGAATATTTTTCAACCTTGAATTAAAACCAAATCGAAAAGATTATTCTATAAAAAGCTAAACTTCGTTTTTCGTAATTTTGACCTCATATTGTGCTCCGTAAACACATAACGTCTCATTATCACGTCAAATTATTTGAATGGACTCTTTTGATTCTTGGTTTGAAAGACAATAAAAGGTTTTCGGAATATTTTACCTGTTGAACCTACTTAAAAAAAAGTCATTACATAAAAAGGACTGTATCAGCTATATTGGCAGTTGTGGCGGTTCCAGGTTGACGGACCTTATAATGGTATCGTTTTGGTTTAAGTGTCATTCAAACCCCCCGACATGTATCAAATTAACTTCCTCGCATAAGAATTTCACTCTTAATTTTTGAGTTTCCAGTTTTTTCCACGAGATAAAATAGCCCAGTCAAAATAGACATACAAATCTCAAAACCTTAACAAAATTCCCAAAATTCCGATAACGCTTAAGCTTGGTGGGGGCCTTCCAGTGACTATAACGCAGCAATGACAAAAAGCCCCCGTCGATCCGACAGGAGAATAACTTGTAAGGTATGGTCAAGTGTCGAAAAAATCAGTTTTTAGGAAATAATTTTTTAATGGCAAATGCTATCGAAAAGAAGTTCGGGTACAGTTTGTAGATCATAAAATTCTCTATTTTGCATTGTTACTTCGAACAATGATTAAGATAGTATAGCTATTAGCCCAGTCAATAATTACAAAAAAAAGTGCTTAATTCGCAAAGTAGTTATGCATTTTTGATATGTTGTTGGGGCATGTTAGAGTAGTCCATAGCCAAGTTTGCAACTTCGAAAAACCTGTGCTCGCTACAGAAAAATGCAACAGTGAAAAAAACGCCAATTTTGCGGACATTTTCCTTTATTATTTTGGAAATATGCAACTTAGGAAAAAAACCGTTCACTATAAACTTGTTTGTTATAAAATTTTCTATAAGACCACATCAGTTTTAAATTCATGCATGTGTTGCTATCTAACCATGAAATAAACAAAAATCTAAAAAACTAAGTAATTTTGCAGCACCCAAGAAATAGGTCAAACATTTTCCAATTCTACTAAAAATTTGGAATCGAATATTCTAGAGTATTACAAGACGTAATTCGAAAACTCGATTTAAATCGGTCAAATAGTTTTGCAAGAAACATGATGTTAAGCAATGTTTGCATCATTGCTGTATTCAAAGTAGGACACTTAAGTTGGCACTGATTTGTGTTCACGTACTTGGAACCCTTAGCTATGATAAAATATAGTTATGATTATGATATTTATATTTTTTTCCAAGCAACTGTATAATACTTATATAGGTACACTTTTTTTTTCTCATCATTGTCGACAAAAAGGAAGTAAGCTTTTTTCAACGTTGGATCTCAAAAGTACCACCGACAACAGTCGGTTTTTTTATTTTTTTTTTTTTATTTTCGACTTTCTAAAAAATAAACTGATTTAGATTTTTATGCAAATGATTATGAAATTAAGATTTTTTTGTCGATTTAAAAAAAAAAAAAAACTAAAAAATCTTGTGCTGTCTCAGGCTGGCAAGTAATGTTTTACTTCAGAGAAATGTTTTTTTTTTTTCAGAATAACTTTTGTAATTTTTAAAATATGTAGTTGTTTTCATTTTAATCGGAGTTGAAACAATACATCTTAAATTTTTCAACCCCCCCCCCCCCGAAATTTTTTCCTGCGTTCGCGCCTGCATATGTATGGATATGTCTAAAAATAATCATTTTAGGTTGGTTCTTTGACGATAAAAATATTTAAAAATAATTTAATATATGTACATATATTTAATATGAAAACTATTTTAACCATTAAAATGTTTTCAAACGAAAAGCAACCTTCATTGAAATTTTGTTGCTGCCAAATTGATTATTATTATTTTGTCTTCTGAGGCAAGGAAACGAACCTAGAAACTAAAATCAAGTTGTCCAAAATCAAGATCAATAATCCTTCAAAAAACGTATCTATTGGAAAGCAACAGTAATCACGGATTTTATGAGTCGAAGGGAATCCTTCGTTCTAATTCCGTTGTGACTAGTACTGACATTAAGAATGGAATTGAAATAAGGGCTGGCAAATTTTTGACAGACAGTGTTGTGCAGTAAGACACAAATATTTGATTTCTAAGCTAGAGCTGCGTACATCAGGCCTTAAATGATTAGTTACATTTTGGAGACATTTTCCGATGTCCGGTAGGTAAAGAGAGAGAGCAGCATCCATATAATTATTGTATGTAATGTTCATAACATACCTATTTCGAAAAATGTATATTGGCATGTAATGGTAGATTTACGGGAATCTTCCTCTGACTTCTGTTGAAAAAAAGGATGCAAAATATAAAAATAAAAAACTCAAAACGTACAAATGCTGTTGTAGTTCCATAAATTTATATAAGACGGCTATAAACAAAAATGCAAACAAAATAGCTTGTAGTAACATGCTACATAACAAACCCACGTGGCTTGATTTGTATTAGTTGGCTATATACAAACCGCAAAGACCTGCTTATTTGCATAAGAACAAAATACAAAAGCTATAGCTTGTAGTAATTTGCTATATACAAATCCACGTGGCATGATTTGTATGAGTTGGCTATATACAAACCGCAAAAACGTGCACATTTGCATAAGAACAAAATAAAAAAGCTATAGCTTGTAGTAATTTGCTATATACAAATCCACTTGGGATGATTTGTATATGTTGGTTATATACAAACCGCAAAAACCTGCACATTTGCATAAGAACAAAATGTAAAAGCTATAGCTTGTAGTAATTTGCTATATACAAATCCACGTGGCATGATTTGTATTTGTTGGCTATATACAAACTACAAAAACCTGCATATTTGCATAAGAACAAAATGCAAAAGCTATAGATTGTAGTAGTTTGCCATATACAAGCCCACGTGCCATGATTTGTATTAGTTGGCTATATACAAACCGCCAGAACCTGCACTTTTGCATAAGAACAAAATGCAAAGGCTATAGCTTGTAGTAGTTCGCTATATGCAAATCCACGCGGCATGATTTGTATTAGGCTTGTAGCAGAATGCTATACACAAACTATTTATTTTCACGCTTTATCTTACCAATGTTGGCAGGTCTTATAAAGGCCTACTGAAAGTTTAACCTCATTGACTGCTATATAACTTGTTCTAAAAGGCCTTAAGGAAATTGTTTTGGGTAAAAATTTTATACAAGCAATAGCTCCTGAAATTATGGAAATCGGACCTACTACAAGCTAAATTATTAGTTGGGATGATGTGTCAAATTTCATTAAATGGTGGCTATGATAATGATGGATTAAAAATCATCAACAAAATCTGATTTTTTTAAGAACTATTATAAAAAAAAATCGAAATTTTGGAAATTAAATTTTTAAATTAAAAAAACAAAATTTATGATTCAGATGAAGTACAAGCCTATGTGAGATTGCGACTTTGTGCTTTTATTTTCGTTTTCGTCATTAAAGTACGATTTACCAAATTTAAGCAATTTTAATCAAAATATAAGATCGAACCCTAGAAAAGCTAGCAGAACGTAGCCAATAAAAAACTTGGAAACAACTTGCCCGGTAACTTGCCTGGCAAGTTGCTTGCCACCTACGTCACAGCATATTCACGTATAGAAATTAGACAATCAATCTATGTAGCCAACTTGCTTGCCAGTACTTGCCCGTGTAGCCTCAGGGTAAACTACTAAATCTAAGGCAATGAAGGAGGAAGAACCTACGCAAGTCTTAAGGTTCTTCCATAAATCCAAACATACGTGAAACATTCGCTCCGGGCAACGTTTTTTCGTCGAGTTCATAGGGACACTTTAGTTATCGCTCTCGTTTAAGAACATGCTTATTAATTTTGAAAAGCAAAAGTTAAGTTTTCGTGTGGAATTTTTCGTGTTTGTTTAGGAAAACCCTGCGTTGTTTTACATTACATTATGAAAGATTCTTCATATTTTTTTTTTAATCAAATGAACCGTCTTCGGCAAAATCAAAGCAAACAGGTGATGGTTCTACCAGAGGTTGAGGAACCAATTAGTAACAAAACGACATCCGAACTTAGCAAAGCCATCAAAGCAAAAATGCCCAGCACTATCACGAAACTCAGATATCCCCATCATTACCTTTCAGCTTTTGGAAAAGCATACAAAACAGAAACAAAGTACATTCAAATAAAAAGAATACTCGGATAGAAAATTATTCCGATCGTTAATGAAACCAAAAAAAAAGTGAAAAAAAGGCAATTTTAGATCACAAATCAGAAAAAAAAAAAATAATTTACAAAACAATGGTCGTCCATTTTTTTTTTTGTTTATAAAAAATATTTTCATTTGATGGCTCAGATATTTTGACGTTTCTATACAAACTATCGAAAACAAAATAGTAATTGGAGCTGGCATTACTTTTTCTATCTGAACTTAAATTAACAACCGATAATTATCTGGACTTAGCTAAGTTCATATGGGCTACAGTTGTTTTTGTATTAAACATGTAAATTCCTTAGTTCAGATGTTGTTTTTTTGTCAAATTCTATCTAAACACGGCTAATATGTAACATTTATAAAAATTGTTACCCGTCAATATTTTATGGAATAAACAGTTGTGAGATAAGTGCAGCAAATTTGTAGAATTGGAACCTGTGATTTATATGAAATAGGGCCCTCGTCTAATGAATTCTAGACATGAGTTATTTCTGTAAAAAGTGAATTGTCAACAGCACCTTGAAATAAATCGCTTTTATAATAAGCTTTTACTATCTATTTACATTCCTCCCTATAGGTTTTAATAGGTACCTATAGATTATAAAACAACATCAGTCAATCAAGTCATTGTTTTTGTCAAAACCTCGTGACTTGAAAATTGACATTTAAAAGTATTTTGGATCAAAAAATCACTGAATTCAAATTGCTTTCAATCCCTCTCTCTGCCAATAAGATTCAATCACGTTTGGGTTGAACAAATTTAGTTTTATTTTTTTTTTTTTTAAATTGAACAATTTTTTATTTTTGACTTACTATGCTTCAATATGCTTAGATATGCAAACACACATAGCAATATATGTATACAGTATCTGTCAAACCAATTCTTGAACTCAAGTTTTTCGGTAGACATTTCGCAACAACTCTGCTCAGATTTGGATCTGTTAAAATCGTATGGATTTCTTTAAAACTCAACAAAGGTTTGGTAAACTGGCGTATTTAATAGAATAGCCAACACCACTGAAATTAAGAAACGAAACCATCCATGTAGTAGGTATGCGTTCTTTTTTTTATTGAGTTCATTTACGTTATTAAACCACGTCCACATCCAAACAAAAATTGAATTGTATCCTGAGTAAGTTCGGTTTAATTTTTTCATTGCATCAAAGCCACGGAAGGTTTATGATTCTTATAAATTCTCAACGCACACGAACAAATCTGCTCCACGTGGCAGTTTACGCAACTTATACTTAATTTACATGTAGATATATTCGTCTGCAAATATAAAGAAAAGTAAAGTGGGACAGATCTATGCCAAAAAACCGATTGTGCGAAAGAGAGAATATGATCATGTACGTCTTCATATCTGTATTATGGCACTTCCTATAATCTGCATGTATAAAGATCTTCTCCATTTTGGTATTCTCTATCCAACAAATGTAAATTTTATATTTTGCATCCCTTTTTTTTTACAGAAGTCAGAAGAAGATTCATGTAAATCTACCATTACATGCCAATATACATTTTTCGAAATAGGTATGTTATGTACATTACATACAATAATTATATGGATGCTGCTCTCTCTCTTTACCTACCGGACATCGGAAAATGTCTCCAAAATGTAACTAATCATTTTAGGCCTGATGTACGCAGCTTTAGCTTAGAAATCAAATATTTGTGTCTTACTGCACAACACTATCTGTCAAAAATTTGCCAGCCCTTTTTTCAATTCCATTCTTAATGTCGGTACTAGTCACAACAGAATTAGAACGAAGGATTCCCTTCGACTCATAAAATCCGTGATTACTGTTGCTTTCCAATAGATACGTTTTTTGAAGGATTATTGATCTTGATTTTGGACAACTTGATTTTAGTTTCTAGGTTCGTTTCCTTGCCTCAGAAGACAAAATAATAATAATCAATTTGGCAGCAACAAAATTTCAATGAAGGTTGCTTTTCGTTTGAAAACATTTTAATGGTTAAAATAGTTTTCATATAAAATATATGTACATATATTAAATTATTTTTAAATATTTTTATCGTCAAAGAACCAACCTAAAATGATAATTTTTAAACATATCCATACATATGCAAGCGCGAACGCAGGAAAAAATTTGGGGGGGGGGGGGGTTGAAAAATTTAAGATGTATTGTTTCAACTCCGATTAAAATGAAAACAACTACATATTTTAAAAAACAAAAGTTATTCTGAAAAAAAAAAAACATTTCTCTGAAGTAAAACATTACTTGCCAGCCTGAGACAGCACAAGATTTTTTAATTTTTTTTTTTTTTAATCGACAAAAAAAAACTTAATTCCATAATCATTTGCATAAAAATCTAAATCAGTTTATTTTTTAGAAAGTCGAAAATAAAAAAACCGACTGTTGTCGGTGGTACTTTTGAGATCCAACGTTGAAAAAAGCTTACTTCCTTTTTTCGACAATGATGAGAAAACAAAGTGTATCTATATAAGTACTATACAGTTGCTTGGAAAAAAATATAAATATCATCATCATAACTATATTTTATCATAGCTAAGGGTTCCAAGTACGTGAACACAAATCAGTGCCAACTTAAGTGTCCTACTTTGAACACAGCAATGATGCAAACATTGCTTAACATAATGTTTCTTGCAAAACTATTTGACCGATTTCAATCGAGTTTTCGAATTACGTCTTGTAATACTCTAGAATATTTGATTCCAAATTTTTAGTAGAATTGGAAAATGTTTGACCTATTTCTTGGGTGCTGCAAAATTACTTAGTTTTTTAGATTTTTTTTTATTTCATGGTTAGATAGCAACACATGCATGAATTTAAAACTGATGTGGTCTTATAGAAAATTTTATAACAAACAAGTTTATAGTGAACGGTTTTTTTCCTAAGTTGCATATTTCCAAAATAATAAAGGAAAATGTCCGCAAAATTGGCGTTTTTTTCACTGTTGCATTTTTCTGTAGCGAGCACAGTTTTTTCGAAGTTGCAAACTTGGCTATGGACTACTCTAACATGCCCCAACAACATATCAAAAATGCATAACTACTTTGCGAATTAAGCACTTTTTTTTGTAATTATTGACTGGGCTAATAGCTATACTATCTTAATCATTGTTCGTAGTAACAATGCAAAATAGAGAATTTTATGATCTACAAACTGTACCCGAACTTCTTTTCGATAGCATTTGCCATTAAAAAATTATTTCCTAAAAACTGATTTTTTCGACACTTGACCATACCTTACAAGTTATTCTCCTGTCGGATCGACGGGGACTTTTTGTCATTGCTGCGTTATAGTCACTGGAAGGCCCCCACCAAGCTTAAGCGTTATCGGAATTTTGGGAATTTTGTTAAGGTTTTGAGATTTGTATGTCTATTTTGACTGGGCTATTTTATCTCGTGGAAAAAACTGGAAACTCAAAAATTAAGAGTGAAATTCTTATTCGAGGAAGTTAATTTGATACATGTCGGGGGGTTTGAATGACACTTAAACCAAAACGATACCATTATAAGGTCCGTCAACCTGGAACCGCCACAACTGCCAATATAGCTGATACAAAGTCCTTTTTATGTAATGACTTTTTTTTTAAGTAGGTTCAACAGGTAAAATATTCCGAAAACCTTTCGAAAACATTGATACACTTATTACTGAGCTTTTTTATTGTCTTTCAAACCAAGAATCAAAAGAGTCCATTCAAATAATTTGACGTGATAATGAGACGTTATGTGTTTACTTCCTTACGGAGCACAATATGAGGTCATAATTACGAACAACGAAGTTTAGCTTTTTATAGAATAATCTTTTCGATTTGGTTTTAATTCAAGGTTGAAAAATATTCAAATGTCATTATGCTAAACTTACCAAAATAAATATTTCAAAGTGATAAGCTCCCACCTATCCATAATGTGGTGATTTTCAGGGACTTTGGATATGTTATGATATTTTCTATGGCTACATAGAATAAAAAGGAAGACTCACATGGACAATCATGCTCGACAACTTGGCTTCAAACACCATTTTGTGTCTATAATTGTTTTCAAAATATTTTGAAACGTGCTTCCGTTTCCATCAAGACATGTACCAGTACCTACCTAGTCAAACTTGCCGCCCAACGTTATCATATGGTTCTCATTTTCGTTTACATTTGCGCTAAGTCAAAATGAAAAAATGAAACTTGCATTTTGAGAATTTGGCCCAACTGCACGTCAGATTTCGTCTGCAAACGTACTACATAGTTAAAAATCTGTCTGATGGTTAAAACAATAGCTTCAGCATTATCTTCTATAGGTACCTATACTTGCTCTCGCTTCAGATTCTCAAACCTTATCTACCTAACTTGTTGGCTATCTGTTGAGACTATTGCCAATCACGTTTTATCCTGTAGGTATCAATGTTTTAAAGTTTTGTTTATAATGTAGACCAAGATTTTGAATTTCCTTTCGGCATTTTATTCGAATTATAGAAATAAAATCAACAATTTTTTCCTAAGTGGATCCATTTTATATCTATTATATTTTTTCATATCAGATAAACAAAATTTTCATTTCTCCAACCAACTCTCAAACAATTTTTTTTTAAATTTAAATGACATCGATGGCGGAGCTTAGTTTGAAATTGAATTCTGCATTGCATACTTTTAGGAAATACTGTTATTTTCCAATTACCAAACCAAATTCTATTTATGTATGTATCTAATAATTATGTTTTTTTTTATGTCGAGTATACAGAAGGAGGAGACTTTTTAAAATATGTTTGGCACTAAATTTAGAGGTCAAACCATGGAGTACTTAACTTGGAAATCCGTCAAATCACCAGCCCAAAAATCGAACTAAATTCCCTCATCATTAGTTTTTTGAAATTTCGTGTTTAAAAGTGTGGTGGTTCTAGCTTGACGTCAAGCTGGAACCACCACAAGTAGGAGGGGTTATTAAAGTAGAACTAAAACCAAACCAGTGGGAGTTAAAAGGCCAAATTTGTAATTCTTCCAATTTAACTCATTGTGCATCTAATCCGTATTTTTTTTTTTTTTTTAATGGACGAGTGTAGAAAGTCTCCACAATTTTGTGTGTTTGGACCTACATTTCAAGGTCAAACCATGGAATATTTAATTTGGAGTTCCGCCAAATCAGGAACCCAAAAATTGAACTAAAATATGGCATCATTAGTTTTTTTTTGAAATGTTGTGTTTTCGAGTGTGGTGGTTCTAGCTTGACGTCAAGCTGGGTCCACCACAGATTTAAGGGGTAAGGGTAGGAGTATTAAATTTGGAATTCCGCCAAATCACCAGCCCAAAAATCGAACTAAATTCCCTCATCATTAGTTTTTTAAAATTTTGTGTTTGAAGGTGTGGTGGTTCTAGCTTGACGTCAAGCTGGGTCCACCACAAGTTTGAGGGGCAAGGTATTTTAGTTCTCCATCGGTATTGGGGTACTAAATTAGCCCAAAAATCGAACTAAATTATGGCATCATTAGATTTTAGAATTTCGGTTGTGGCGGTTCCAGCTTGACGGACCTCATTCCGATACTAAACAACCCTTATGTTGGCTCTATACAACCTCCAAACGCGTTCAGCTTATGTTGCTTCTATTCAACGTTGCATAAGTTTATGAATAAGGTTTTTGCGTTCAGAGGCACTATAAACAGTGCGTAGCGCTATATGTAAATACCTACATGAAAAAATAATTATTAACTTCCCATTGGAAGTTATTGTATTTGGTGCGATTTGTCGAATTGAAAATTTTGACGTATCTTCACGTTTTGAGGTCTTTAGAATCAGAATTCGTCGTTTTTAGCAAGATGTCTGTATGTGTGTATGTACGTACGTTCGGGGCACTTTTTTCGTCCACTATTTCCCGGGAATGAATAAAGATATCGACCTCGGATAAATTTAATTTTACAGATATTACTGTCATAGCGTTTGACCTTTTTTGAAGTCGCAATGTCTTGCAACTGATGCGTTTTACGCAAAAAAGTGTGATAATATTTCCTCTAGGGAATATTAAAATCTGCAAAATATGTATAAAATATTTTCCCAAAAAGTCGTCATTTAAGAGTAAGGAACCAAAACCGGTATTTTAGACTTTTGGTGTTTTTATTTAAATAATGATGTCATACAAATTATGACTTATAGAAAAAAACTGTTAATGCATGCTTATATAATATTTCATAATGTAAAAATTTTGCCAGTATAATGTTTTGATTAAGCTTATGGTTTAAGATTTACAGTCGTGGCCACCTAGTTAAGAACGATATTTTTATAAAATTTTAAAATGCATAACTTTTGTATGGGAAATCTGTTTAGGGTGCATTGACTTAGCATAATATGATCGATAAGTTAAAAAAAATTGCTCGAATTGACCAGAAAGTTTATAAAGACATTGAGGAACACGTTATGGAGTCTTATTCATTTGAAATCATGCCCATAATATTTGTTTTTAAGGACGATAATGATCCAAGAAGTCCTTGACGGATTGCTAAGAAGGTGTTTGCGTAGTCAAGAAGTCATTTTTTAGTTTAGACCGTCCAAAACTCGGACCTAAATTCTTTCGAGAACTTGAGGGGAGACAGCAAGGGATGGTTAAAGTAAAAAAAAAAACATTTTGATCAGAATGTTCTAAATATTGAGGAAATCTGATAGAGTACAGCACTATCAAGATTCCATGCCTTACGCGAAAATATGCAAGGAATTTTGTCTGAAATTATAAAGAATTAAGGTTTTCCTACATATATATAGCAACAAACGCCCATAAGGAGAGGGGAGAAAGGCCCCTCCCGCCTCCAAGAGATTGTTTCACTTTATTAGCTTAATACAAGCAAAAACTTACATACTAACTTAAAGATTAACATTACAAACTTACACTAACTTAAGATTATGGCTAGGAGGGGTGCGAGGAACGGTAAAGCGAGGTTTTTAGGCTGTCTTTGGTTAGATGGAAGTCGAATAGGTTGTGCACGCTGTTAGAGGTACGTAGCACACGGTTTATAGGTTCGTTGCTACCGTAATTGGTTCGGTGAAACTTGATTTGGAACAGAGGTATGGATCGGAGATTATTGGAATTTGTTTGCAGGGAGATTTTTTTGAAGAAGAGCTGGACAAACGATATTGCCAGCTAAGAGCTGATGGGTGAAGACAATATCAGCCACTCGGCGGCGAAATTCGAGGGAGTCCATATTAATTAACTTTAGACGATCTTGGTAGGGAGGCAGGTTATGTGCATCAGACCAGGGAAGGCCGCGGAGGGCAAAACGAAGGAATCTTCGTTGAACAGCTTCAATTCGCTGAGAGTGATTATGGTAATAAGGTGACCAGACTTGACTTGCATATTCGAGGAGTGGCCTAACAAATGTGGTATAGAGAGATTTAGTGACATAAGGATCGGAAAATTCCTTTGACCATCGTTTCACAAAGCCCAGTGCGGAGTTAGCTCTCTTGATGGATTTATCAATGTGAGAACGAAAATTCAATTCTCTATCGCAGATAATTCCTAGATCGCACAGTGCATCAACCGACGGGACTAGCACATTGTCGATAAAATACGTCCTAGGAGGGAGTGGAAAGCGCTTACGGGAGAAGGTGATAGCTTGACATTTGTTAACATTGAGCTCAAGAAAGTTTTTAAGGCACCAGGTTGAAAATCAGTTAAGGTCATTTTGTAGTAGAATAGAGTCGGCAGGGGATGTTATTCACCTAAAGATTTTCTTATCATCGGCGTAAACTGATATAAAGGAGTCTTTTATTATACAGTCGACGTCGTTGATAGTCAAGATGAAAATCAGTGGGCCAAGGTGGCTTCCCTGCGGGACGCCAGACGTTGCAAGGATGGGATCAGATTCAGAGGATCTAAAGATTACTTTATACTGCCGATCTTTTAAGTATGACTGAACCCATGAAAGGAAGATGGGTTGAAATCCTAGGGCATTCAACTTGAAAAGGATCAAAGAATGGGAAATTTTGTCAAAGGCTTTGCTAAGATCGGTTGCAATAACATCGACCTCATTACCGTTTTGGAGAAAGCATAAGTTTCCTGAAACAAATTCTAACAAGTTAGTAGTAGTACCCCTGCCCTTGACGAAACCGTGTTGGTTTGGGGAGACTATATGCTTGCAGTGGAACAGCGTTGTATCATAGACGATACTTTAAAAAAGCTTAGGGATGCATGATAACTTAGCAATAGGGCGGTAGTTGGAAATTTCTTTCTTGGGTCCTTTTTTATGGATTGGGATTATAAAAGAGTTTTTCCAAAGAGCAGGAAAAACTCCAAGCGAGAGTGAAAGTTGAAAAAGAGCAGTCAGGGGTTTAACTAAGTGTAAGCAGCACTTTTTCAAGATTATGGCTGGGACCCCATCAGGACCAGCAGAATAATCGTCTTTTAGATTATTAATCTTGCTTTCAACAACTTCTGATGAAATGGTAATGGAGTTAAAGGAAGTTTGGTTACAAGATTTTAAGTAGAAGTATTCTAAGTCAGGCTGAAGGTCGGTATCAGAGAAAGATTGTCGGAAGAATTGGACAAATAAATTGGCGACTATTTTAGGATCATCGGAGCTAGAGTTCATATAAGTTAAGGTAGACGGGTAGCTATCAGATTTTCTTTTAGCATTGATTAAATGAAAGAATCTTTTGGGGTCTGTTATAATACAAGATTGCATTCGATTCAGGTAATCCTGGTAAAGAGAATCACAAAGTTCTGAGAAAAGAGAGTTGGCGCTCTGATAATTTGAGAGATCGACGACGGATTGAGATGTTAGGTAAATCCGCCAGAGTTTATTTCTTTTATTTCTTAAAGACCGCAAGTCACTATTGTACCAGGGAGGAGATGAATTTGCGCTTTTTCGTTGAACCACAGGGACAGAGGAAGTAAGGCAGTTAAAAACAATAGAGTAGAAATTGCGGAGGGCGATGTCGATGTCAGCGGTGAGTGTGATGCTATTGAAGTCAATAGATCTAAGCAAGCCGTTGAGTTTAGGGATGTTAGCTTTCCGAAAATTGAATGTCAGTGGATTTTCAGACAGATTGGGTTTTTGGGAAAACTCGTAAGAAAAAGAAAGGAAAAGAGGGGGATGGTACGAGTCTATTTTAGAGAGTAGATGATCACAAGCGGATACCACACAATTGTCAGCATCAGAGGAAAATATGAGATCGAGTTGACGACCTAAATTATTTTTAACACCACTTAATTGGTAAAGATCTAAGTCTGAGAGGCAATCGGTAAATAGAATTTCTTTGTCGGATGTGGGATTTAGGGCTATGTAGTAAGTTTCTTCATCAGACAGGACCCATTGAAGATTGGGAAAGTTGAAGTCACCAACAATTATGACGACGTCGGAAGGTTGAGCAGCATCAAAAATGGAATCGAAGGCAGCAACAGCTAGCTGATAGCATTGAATAGAGACATGCATTTCGGAGGGTGATATTGGGGTAAAGGAAGTCTATTTGAAGGGATAGGAGCGAAAATAGGAATTAGGTTAGGGTCGATAATATTTTTTCAGGGTGTTGCGGGTACTTTGAAGGTGAGAAACGCGTTTAGAGCTAATATGGGAAGCATAAGCAGCGAAATCCTTAGAGACAAGCAGGAGAAATATCGAAGCCTTATTGGAAGCGGGTGTAGATCTATTGAAGGCTGGTAGGATCTGTTGGCAGGCCTTCTTTTTGAATTGATACAATCAGGTTGGTTTTAGTTTTGCCTTCAATGCAAACAGAATCAGGTTTGTCGTATAAGTACGCAAGGTAAAGACGAACGTTATCGAAAAGTTTATTATCTCGTAAACAAGACATCATATAACGTCCATCTAAGTCATTTGAAGTAGGTGGAAGGTCGGTAAGTTGAGAGGTAAGTTTCACAGAAGGGGGAATCATTGGGTCAAAGATTGGGGGATGAACAGTAGAAGAAGAAGGATCAGTGGTTTTAGCAGAGTTAGAAGTGGAAAGAGGCGGTGAAAAAGGTGAGGAACCAGGGTTTAAGGTATGAGAGTGTATGAAATTTGGAAAGTTTGTAGAGGAAGAATTGTTGGGAAGAGGGGTCTTTGAAGAAGGTTCGAGGTTGAAAGATACTCGTTTCTGACGGGTTACTAGAGGGTTTGTTATATTTTGCGAGATGAAGGAGGGGGGAAAACTGGAGAAGAGGTTAGTTTTGAAGCTCCAGTTAGGATCAGATCTGGGAAAGTTAACGGGATTATTTTTTTTGACTCGAATATGTTTTTTTTTAAATTAGAGGATAGAGGGGTGGATTTATTAGAATTATAGATAAAGTTTTTATATTTAATATGTTCCTGTTGATCCACCCATTTGGTCATAGTCATATTTCCCAAACGAAACACATTATCTGAGTAAGGGCAAAAAAGCCATTGGTATTTTAATTTGAAGCTAATTTTAAAGTTGTTCTGGTGCCTGGAACGCGGTTTCGAGGTCTTCTGGCATTCGGTAAGAGTAATGGAAAATCTTCTTTCAAAAAGTCTGGTTATCCAAGCTGGTTAAATATAGCATTTTCAGCATTACTATTTAGTCTTTTAATCCCGTTGTTCCATTCGGTTAGGGTCCAAATTGTGCCAAATCGGTTGATGGTAGGTAATGGCTGAGATGTTGTGTTGGATGAACGAGACTTTTCTGGAGGAGATGTTGCTTCTTGTGTTATTAAATGTGGTGAAACCTGGAGTTGTTGGCGAGCAGGTGGAGGTGATAATGCAGCACCGTTATCAGGTGGAGGTGGTGATGCAGCTCCGATAGCAGGTAGTGGAAAAGGTTGACAGATGGGAAAAGGCGTGGAAGGGACAGTGTCCAAGATTTCAGCCAGTAAGGAAGTGTTATATACAGAGGTAGAAGGTTAGAGTTGAATTCCATCGATTTTACAGGATGCCGTCTGGATGTCATCTGCAAGTTGGGTAATGCAGATTCTAGTTTCCATTAGCTCCGAGCTTATTAAATTTATTGTACGCACGGCGTTTTCGAGTAACGCGAGAGGTTGGCGGAGACCGGGTATAATTATGTTGGAGGTACTCTGGAGGTGATAATCCAGATCGGAGCGGAGCAGGGCTAAATTGTCGTTAACGGATTCTACAGAATTACAGGCAAAATGAGAGTTTAAAAGAGTTATCATTTCATTTTTTAATAAGTCACAACGATTATTGAATTGATTTACGCGAGTGTCGTTCATAACAAGGTCCGTTAGAGCACTAATTTGTTTTTCAATGGAGGATAGTTTGGAAACAGATCTTTTATTAACGCGATCGATATTGTTACTTAATTCATCGAATGCCTTAATTAAAAAGTCATCCATTTTTTGTAGCTGACTAATGACACTCTTGTAAAAAGATTTGTTGTCAGTTAGAATGGGCTTTATAGTGGAGTTGAGATCCTGTCTCTGATCGGTCACTTTTATATTCAGGGAGTCAAGTTTATTCGCAACAGAATTAATGTTCTCATTGTTGCATTTAATCGCGAACAAAACATCCGAAAGAGACATTTTTTACACTCATTGCATTTGAAAAAGAAAAGACTTGAATATTCTTTCAAGTATGTTATAGCCCTTTTACTAAGTCCGATACAAAGAGGGTGGAATGATTTGCCACAGATTTCGTTGCAAACTACCCTCTCAGCATTTTTATTGTCGAGGTCACAATGGGCAAAATCAAAACGACAACTTTCCATAGTTATTTACTTTTGGGTAAGAGAAAAAAACAAAACAAAAAAATGCAAATTAGCGATTTACAGTTAAATTTAAAAACACTTGCGGAATGTGGGTCAATTAATTGAGAGTCGATTATGATGATACCGGGAAAAAACAATTATTGGGGCAAATCGAATACGAGTAAAAAATTGTTTATGGGGCTATTTTCACACGAGTTGTATTTTTTTGCTTTTTATTGTTTATTTATTTTTTTTTAATAAAATAAATAAATATCAGGGATAGCACAATACGGGGAGCGAAAAGAAACCACGTTTGTTCTCGATGAAGTTTGGTTTGGTTGAATATATTCACATTAACGTATTGAAATTTCTAAGATTTTTAATGTTATGACAACATTTTGTTTCTATTCTTTATTATATTGCCAGACGAAATAAGAGTTAAATTAATGTTTATTTTTGTCCTACCAATATTCTCATGCTTATATTTTTTAAACATTACTCAAAGTGTACCGTAGTTCATGGGCTATTATTAAAACCACTACTCAACCTCCACAGATCTCCCAAACAAAAGTTATGCATTTTATAAATTTATACAAATATCGTTCTTAATTAGGTGGCCACGATGGAAGAGAATATTATTATCTTTAAACTGAGCGTAAGTTTTTTTTTTCGACAACTTATGCTTTTGAGAATAAAAAGCAAAAAACCAGAAATTTGAATTTTTTGTCAAACTTTTAAAAAATATATCCTTAAAACGGTTGTTTTTAAGAAAAAAATAATAATTTTTTCTTGTAGGTATTTACAAACTTTGTATTCAGATGTTTTAAAATTTTTTAACCGTTTAGGAGAGGAGTTATACGTGAAAACGACCATTTCCGACTTTTTACGTTTTTTGAAATGTCGATATCTTCTTAACAGTGGGTCGTAAGAGAAAAATAGTTCCAACTTTTTTTCGGAAATTACATTATATACAAGTTTTGTGTGCAACACTTTTCGATAGCATTTAATAATTCCGAGTTTTATGGGAAAAACTGATATTTTCGATATTTAACCTTGAATAACTATTGATGCTCACATGATTTGGTAATAGACTTTCGTGACAGTATTTCTTATGCCAAAATAAAGACAATTGCGTTTGAAAACCTTCACTTGGACTTTTTTTGGCAGATTGGCCATTTTTTTGTACATTTTGCCTGGGCTACGTTGTCCACTCCAGGAGCAGAATCACTAACTCGTTTTTTTTTGAGCTTCTTAAATATTCTCATCCTCTGAATTGAGATAACTTATATTCTTACTTACTTACTTACTTACTTACTTAGGGCCTCGGACCTATTACGTCCGTGATGTTTCTCTTACGGGACACAGGGCCTCCACTACTCCTACGCGCCATCTTGTACGATTTCTGGAAATGTATTTCAGTTCTTTATCGTGTCGATTCCTGCTCGACCGTTCTTCGCCATGTACTTCTAGGCCGGCCCACTTGTCTTCCCTCCTGTGTGAGCGGGTTCCACTGCATTGCTTGATAGATAGATAGATAGATATATTTTATTTTGCAAAACAATTTTGAAGGTAATGTAATCGCACATTTTACAAATCAGTGATATGACTACACTTGTCTTACATCTTAAACATTTTCATAATACTATAAAGAATATACATATTTTTGGGTAATAGTTTATTTGAAGGAAAATGCATTTAAAAACCTCCAATTTAAATCATTGAAAAAAAAAAAAAAAAAAAAATAAAAATAATAAAATGACTAGATTGCAACAAAAATAATTAATATTAATATCATTGATAAGTTTTTGAATACAAATATTAAATTGATACAGAATAGAAACATTATAAAATTATAAATAAATAAATAAATAATATACGGATATACGGATGTAAATAGATACTAAAATAGATAAATAAATAATTAAGTACGAAAACAAAAATAAGTAATTATAAATAAACAATTTTAAATAAATAAATAAATAAATTAATACATATAAATACAAATAATTAAATAAATAAGTCAATAAATAAATAAATAAATAAAATATTAAAGAAGAAAATAAATAAATAAATTAATGAATTAATAAATAATTAAATATATAAAGAAGTAAATAAATAAATAAGTAAATAAATAAATCAATAAATTAATAAATTAATAAGTAAAATATATAATAAATAAAAATAAGTTAACAAACAAATAAATAAATTGGACATTGTTTTATGAATATGTACGTACATATGTAATAATTCAAATAATAAATTCACAATTTTAAGAAGAAAATTGAATAATAATCATATAAATTGTTTAGACAAAAAATTAAAAAAAGAGAAAAAGTGATTTATCAACGATTTTAAACATATAATTGATTAATGAGGGGGTTATCAGAATAATCACAGCTAGAAACAAAGTTACTTTTAAGGTTTTGAATTCGTTCAGAAATCAACTCAACACTCGCTCTTTGATAAAGATCTTTAGTCAAATGACGCCAAGGTAGGTTAAGAATCATTTTTAGCAACTTATTTTGTGCAACCTGAAGTTTTTTTTTATATGACACATAGCAGCTTTACCCCATACAGGACAACCATATAGTAATATTGCTTGGAAAATGACTTTGAATAAAATAATTTTGTTATCGTTCGTTAATACGGAGTTGTGATTTATGAAAGGATAAAGTAATTTAATAGCCAGACTTATTTTCTTCAGTGTATTGTTAATATGAATACTGAACGTAAGTTTAGTGTCAAGATGTATCCCTAAATATTATACAGATCTTTCCCAAATTATATCCCCTCCATTCTCCTCTCTATATTGAGAGCGAGTTTGTCTGATGAAATAGACGGAGAACGGGTCCTTGGGGAACACCAAATTTGAACAATAAGAAGATGAAGAAATTTAAATATTAAAACATTGAAATTACTTCTGTTTAAAGTGGAGTGAATGAATAAAATTCAATTAAAAAGTACAAGTCGAGTTGAGGTCACTTGTACTTTTTAATTGAACCAAAATTGAACGTTACTGTGGAAGATACACCACTATCAACATAATCCTTGTAACATCTGTTTGACAAGAAACTTAACTATTTTACACAAATACAATGGAAATTTAAATTTAATCATTTTATAAATAATTCCGTTATGCCACACGGAATCAAACGCGTTTTCTATATCTAATAAAATCATTCCAGTTGACTTGCCTTGATGTGCACGTTTGTATTTTACATGTTGACAAACTCTCTTAACCTGATGGGAAGTGCAATGGGACCTCCTAAATCCGAACTGTTCATCTGGGAATATTTGCTCATTGTACACAACTTTTAGGATTTTTTGTTTCAAAACCTGCTCGAAGACTTTGCTGATACTGCTAAGCAAACTTATTGGCCTATAACCACTAGTAATATCGGATGCTTTTCCAGCTTTGGCTATAGGCACAACTTTTGCTTTATTCCAAGTAGTTGGAAAGTATTGCATTTATAACAAAAGTTAGATAATTTATGCCACTTTTCGAGAGATGTTTTAAATATATATTTTTTATTTGATCAAGACCTCCAATTTTTCTTACTTTAAGACTGTTAATAATACATTTTATATCTTTATCCTCAACGAATACAAAAGAAGGTGTCAGTTCATCAATAGCATTGAGCTTTTCAATCGTTTTACATACCAAAATATTTGTTTCTGTATCTCCTAGATTTTGTGAGACCAAGTGGTTTAGAGAGAAGTGGCTTGCAAGTGAGCCTTTTTAAAATCTGTGCAAACAGTTTGCCCAGAGTCTTTCAAAAACGGAATCTTTTTGTTTTTAACTACTTTTATAATATTCCATAAAGGTTTTCCATTTTTATCAAGTGCTTTTAGTTTGTTATTCCATTCTTCAGTGCGGAGTTTGGAAATCTCACTAGAAATAATCTGGTTAAAATGAGAAACCATGTTTCTATAAATAGGCTGACGATATTTCTGCCAGCTTCTCTATGAAGATTTCGCAATTTAATGAGGTACAAAACATGGACAGGAAGTTTTTTGCATGCATAATCGTCTTTTTTTAATACTTTGGGTACACATTCATCAACTGAAGACAAAATAGTTTGAGTAAAACCTTGAACAATACAATCAAAATCATTATTACAGTTAACTTTTTCCAGATCAGTTGATATATTTTGAAGATTCATATTTATACTTATTTGGAAAGATTTCCAATTTGTTTTGTTTAACTGTTGTATATATTGCACTTTTTTTCACCCGACCAAGGGAGACAACTAAATACAGGGTTATGATCTGAACTCAATGCACTAACCGAAATTGGTTGTGATATTAGACTAGGGACATTCGTAACAAATATATCAAGAACGGACGGAGAATTACGAGAACCAGCAGGGAAGTACGTAGAGGCAAATCTGCTAAAAAATTACCCCAGGCATTTGCTCTGCTACTCCCCAATCATAGTAAATATAATTGTTTGAAATCGCGTTTGAGAATCTTTTTTTTTGGAATCCGATGAAGATCCACCGGGAAAGTATACACAGTAAATTTTAATTTCTTTTCTATTCAGAAGTCTAATGGTTATACCTATATTCTACACCAAATTAGTTTTTATTACAGGTAAGAGCGAGTGTTGGATTGATTTTCTAATACAAATTGCAACTCCACCACCCTTCTGCTCAATTCTATCTACGCGATAGCACATGAAGTCAGAGGAAGGCAGTCTTACATCACTTGTTTACCAAGTTTCAGTTACTAATGCAACGTCAACCTTATTGCTGTATACAAAATTCAAAAATTCAAAATACTTTTAACGTATTCCCTTAGCATTCCAAGTTACAATTTTGAAGGTAATGTACTCGCACATTTTACAATTCAGTGATATGACTACACTTGTCTTACATCTTAAACATTTTCATAATATTATAAATTATATACATATTTTTGGGTAATAGTTTATTTGAAGGAAAATGCATTTAAAAACCTCCAATTTAAATCATTGAAAAAAAAAAAAGAAAAAACAAAATAAAAATAAAAATAATAAAATGAATAGATTGCAACAAAAATAATTAATATTAATATCATTGATAAGTTTTTGAATACAAATATTAAATTGAAACAGAATAGAAACATTATAAAATTATAAATAAATAAATAATATACGGATATACGGATGTAAATAGATACTAAAATAAATAAATAAATACTTAAGTACGAAAACAAAAATAAGTAATTATAAATATACAATTTTAAATTAATAAATAAATAAATTAATACATATAAATACAAATAATTAAATAAATAAGTCAATAAATAAATAAATAAATAAAATAATAAAGAGGAAAATAAATAAATAAATTAGTGAATTAATAAATATTTAAATATATAAAGAAGTAAATAAATAAATAAGTAAATAAATAAATCAATAAATAAATAAATTAATAAGTAAAATATATAATAAATAAAAATAAGTTAACAAACAAATAAATAAATTGGACATTGTTTTATGAATATGTACGTACATATGTAATAATTCAAATAATAAATTCACAATTTTAAGAAGAAAATTGAATAATAATCATATAAATTGTTTAGACAAAAAATTAGAGAAAAAAAGTGATTTATCACAGATTTTAAACATATAATTGATTAATGAGGGGTGTATCAGAATAATCACAGCTTGAAACAAAATTACTTTTAAGGTTTTGAATTCGTTCAGAAATCAACTCAACACTCGCTCTTTGATGAAGATCTATAGTCAAATGACGCCAAGGTAGGTTAAGAATCATTTTTAGCAATTTATTTTGTGCAACCTGAAGTTTTTTTATATGACACATAGCAGCTTTACCCCATACAAGACAACCATATAGTAATATTGCTTGGAAAATGACTTTGAATATAATAATTTTGTTATCGTTCGTTAGTACGGAGTTGCGATTTATGAAAGGATAAAGTAATTTAATAGCCAGACTTATTTTCTTTAGTGTATTGTTAATATGAATACTGAACGTAAGTTTAGTGTCAAGATGTATCCCTAAATATTTTACAGATCTTTCCCAAATTATATCCCTTCCATTATTCTACACCAAATTAGTTTTTATTACAGGTAAGAGCGAGTGTTGGATTGATTTTCTAATACAAATTGCAACCCACCACCCTTCTGCTCAGTTCTATCTACGCGATAGCACATGAAGTCAGAGGAAGGCAGTCTTACATCACTTGTTTACCAAGTTTCAGTTACTAATGCAACGTCAACCTTATTGCTGTATACAAAATTCAAAAATTCAAAATATTTTTTACGTATTCCCTTAGCATTCCAAGTAATAATATTTATATAATTATTTAACATGTTACTTATCATTATGAGAAAAAAGAAATTTAGTAGCTAAATGTGCGATTACATTAAACTGATCAATTTTATTCTTACATACAGATAAATTAGTTATCATTTCCATACATAGAGCGTTTAGTTCTTCGATCGAAAACAAAGATGAATTGTTGTTGGTTGTGTTGACATATGATATGTTGTTGTTGTGAACAGCTGAGGATGCAGCGTGTGCTCTATTGTCCCATACGGTGTTAGTTGTTTGATGTTGGGTACTCAAATTATCAAATTCTCTGTTCTGTACCTTTCTTCGTTGCCCTTGTGGCGTAGGAAGCGATGGAAAATCGGTCATTGAACCATAGGAAACCGGTTTTTGTGAAGGAGCTTGAGCAAGTGCAGGGTATGAAGCTCTTGGTCGGTAATTATACGAATTGGTACGAGATGATTTTTTTTCTTTTATTTCTAAATACGTTGCTCTACTCGCACAGGCTGAACCGGTAGCTTTATGATTGCCGTTGCAGTTGGCACATTTATGTAAAGAGACGTTGTCGCAGTCGACTGTTCTGTGCGAACCAGCACAGATCGCACAATAAGTTTTTATGTGGCAATTTCTTTCGCCGTGGCCAAACATTTGGCATTTATGACATTGGGTCAATTTGGCTTTGAGCTTTCTTTGGTAATTCCAACTCACTTGGGTGTGGAATACTGAACGATGATTTTTGTTTAACTCATTTAAATTTATCGACCCGTTTTCAAATGAAATTATATAGAAAGTGTCACTATAGTTATCGTAGTTCTTAATTATTTTCTTCACTTCAATGCATTTAAGTTCGCGTCTCACAAGTTCATTTTTAAGCTCAAGTGCTTCTTTGCCTCCCAAACCATAGAAAACAACTTTAAAAGCTTTTGCAGATTTTAAATCATGAGTAAAGAATTGACAGTTGTCTGCATTGAGTGGGTTAAGAAAAGCATTAAATGATTCAATAGATTCACATACAATTTTTATTCCGATTGACAATTTTCTAATGGAATAATCCGAAAGTTTAAGATTTTTCATTAACAAATGGACGAATTCAGGGGGTTTTTGTAACAATTTAATGGGCGGCACATAAACTTTTGGTTGAACAGGTGAAATTATATTATCCATGTCATCGCTATTGTCAGTGTCCGGATGACATTGGAGAGGAAACCAAGAATTATTACGAAGATTACTTGTACTAGCCATGATTGTACGAAGCTTTTTATCTGAGGACAATTGTCTGCCCTCGGATTCAGGCGATCGATCGCGTTTAGTAATTGTGATAGGGTTTATTAAAGAACTTAAGAGAATAAACACGTTGTTCGCAGTCGAAAGCTCGGAATATACTGAACTGCATTGCTTGAGATGCAATGCATCGATCGCCTTTTCGAAGCGTATGGATAATCTACTGACACTTTCTTCTTCGTGTAATGGAGTCTATGGGTTCCTGACCCGTTCTCGTATAAAGTTCGGTATTGGAGATTGGGCCAGGAAATCCTCAAAATGTTTCGTAGACATCTATTAACGAACGTTTGCAGCTTTCTATTGACAGTGTCAGTAACTTTTCAAGTGCTGCACCCATAAAGCAGCACGGATTCAACATTGGAGCGGAACAGTCGTAGCTTGGTCTTAAAGCTAAAAGAGTTGTTTCTCCATATTTTGGACAGCATTCCGAACGCAGCCCATGCTTTTCTGATTCGACTGTTTACGTCCAGTTCAGTTCCGCCACCCCTAGAGAAAATACTCCCAAGATATTGGAAATCCTCTACCATATCTACCGGTTGTCCAGAAATATTTACTTGGATTGATGAGGAAGCTCCAGGGCTGATCCTTTTAGTTTTTGCCGAGTTGATCTTTAGCCCTACGATTTCTGCTTTTCTCTTCACCCTTGTTGTCATTTGATGGAGATCCATGATCCTATTAAAGAGTAAGCATACGTCGTCCGCGTAGTCGAGATGTTTGAGGTGAGATTGCAGAGTCCACTGAATTCCTCCATTTCCATTTGACAAAGCTGCGTGCAGTACGTCACTCATCAGTTATCACCAACAGGCACAGTATTGGTGATGGATTTCAAAATCCTCTGACAGCCTACCTTTGTGCAAAACGTGACATTTGGATCCATCGTATGTAGCCTTGATATTAGCAATCAATTTATCTGGGATGTCCCTTCTACGTTTTGAGGTCTTTAGAATCAGAATTCGTCCTTTTTAGCAAGATGTCTGTATGTGTGTATGTACGTAGGTTCGAGGTACTTTTTTCGTCCACCATATCTTGGGAATGAATAAAGATATCGACCTCGGATAAATTTAATTTTACAGATATTACTGTCATAGCGTTTGACCTTTTTTGAAGTCGAATGTCTTGCAACTGATGCGTTTTACGCAAAAAAGTGTGATAATATTTCCTCTGGGGAATATTAAAATCTGCAAAATAGGTAAAAAATATTTTCCGAAAAAGTCGTCATTTAAGATAAAGGAACTAAAACCGGTATTTTAGACTTTTGGTGTTTTTATTTAAATAATGATGTCATAAAAATTATGACTTATAGAATAAAAACTGTTAATACATGCTTATATAATATTTCATATTGCAAAAATAAGTAATTATAAATATACAATTTTAAATTAATAAATAAATAAATTAATAAAAATAAATACAAATAATTAAATAAATAAGTCAATAAATAAATAAAATATTAAAGAAGAAAATAAATATATAAATTAATAAAGAAATAAATATATAAAGAAGTAAATAAATAAATAAGTAAATAAATAAATCAATAAATAAATAATTAAATAAATTAATAATTAAAAAATTTACAAATAAATAAATTGGACATTGTTTTATGAATATGTACGTACATATGTAATAATTCAAATAATAAATTCACAATTTTAAGAAAATTGAATAAAAATCATATAAATTGTTTAGACAAAAAATTAAAAAAGAAAAAAAGTGATTTATCACAGATTTTAAACATATAATTGATTGATGAAGAGGTTATCAGAATTATCACAGCTAGAAACAAAGTTACTTTTAAGGTTTTGAATTCGTTCAGAAATCAACTCAACACTCGCTCTCTGATGAAGATCTATAGTCGAATGACGCCAAGGTAAGTTAAGAATCATTTTTAGCAATTTATTTTATGCAACCTGAAGTTTTTTTTATATGAAACATAGCAGCTTTACCCCATACAGGACAACCATATAGTAATATTGCTTGGAAAATTACTTTGAATATAATAATTTTGTTATCGTTCGTTAGTACGGAGTTGCGATTTATGAAAGGATAAAATAATTTAATAGCCAGACTTATTTTCTTTAGTGTATTGTTAATATGAATACTAATCGTAAGTTTAGTGTCAAGATGTATCCCTAAATATTTTACAGATCTTTCCCAAATTATATCCCTTCCATTGACTTGAAGTTGATTGCTGGGAAGGTAACAATACTATCTTTTTCGTGTGAAAAAGATAGCTTGAAACTTTTCCGCATTCAGTTTTATTTTCCACTTTAATATTTTTCCAATATCTCAACAGCCAGTTTTAAACTCCTCTCTATATTGAGAGCGAGTTTGTCTGATGAATATATTGCTGCGTCAACTGCAAAAATAGCTGATTCACATTGCGGAATAGTTGGGAAATCCGATATGTTATGTAACGGTGGACCGAGGACGGATCCTTGTGGAACACCAAAATTGAACAATAAGAAGATGAAGAAATTTAAATATTAAAATATTGAAATTACTTCTGTTTAAAGTGGAGTGAATGAATAAAATTCAATTAATTCTACTTATTAATTGAACCAAAATTGAACGTTACTGTGGAAGATACACCACTATCAACATTAACTTTGTATCATCTGTTTGACAAGAAACTTTGAACTATTTTACATAAATACAATGGAAATTTAAATTTAATCATTTTATAAATTATTCCGTTATGCCACACGGAATCAAACGCCTTTTCTATATCTAATAAAATCATTCCAGTTGACTTGTCTTGATGTGCACGTTTGTATTTTACATGCTGACAAACTTTCTTAACCTGATGGGAAGTGCAATGGGACCTCCTAAATCCGAACTGTTCATCTGGGAATATTTGCTCATTGTAAACAACTTTTAGGATTTTTTGTTTCAAAACCTGCTCGAAGACTTTGCTTATTGCTTATACTGCTAAGCAAACTTATTGGCCTATAACCACTAGAAATATCGGATGCTTTTCAAAATCTGTGCAAACAGTTTGCCCAGAGTCTTTCAAAAACGGAATCTTTTTGTTTTTGTTTTTAACTACTTTTATAATATTCCAAAAAGGTTTTCCATTTTTATCAAGTGCTTTTAGTTTGTTATTGCATTCTTCAGTGCGGAGTTTGGAAATCTCACTAGTAATAATCTGGTTAAAATGTGAAACCATGTTTCTATAAAAAGGCTGACGATATTTCTGCCAGCTTCTCCTATGAACATTTCGCAATTTAATGAGGTCCAAAACATGGAAAGGAAGTTTTTTGCATGCATAATAGTCTTTTTTTAATACCTTGGGTACACATTTATCAACTGAAGACAAAATAGTTTCAGTAAAACCTTGAACAATACAATCAACATCATTATTTATGTTAATTCAGGGGGTTTTTGTAACAATTTAATGGGCGGCACATAAACTTTTTGTTGAACAGGTGAAATTATATCATCCATGTCATCGCTATTGTCAGTGTCCGGATGACATTGGAGAGGAAACCAAGAATTATTACGAAGATTACTTGTACTAGCCATGATTGTACGAAGCTTTTTATCCGAGGACAATTGTCTGCCCTCGGATTTAGGCGACCGATCGCGTTTAGTAATTGTGATAGGGTTTATTAAAGAACTTAAGAGAATGAACACGTTGTTCGCAGTCGAAAGCTCGGAATAGACTGAACTGCATTGCTTGAGATGCAATGCATCGATCGCCTTTTCGAAGCGTATGTATAATCCACTGACACTTTCTTCTTCGTGTAATGGAGTCTATGGGTTCCTGACCCGTTCTCGTATGAAGTTCGGTATTGGAGATTGGGCCAGGAAATCCTCAAGATGTTTCGTAGACATCTATTAACGAACGTTTGCAGCTTTCTAGTGACAGTATCAGTAACTTTCCAAGTGCTGCACCCATAAAGCAGCACGGATTCAACATTGGAGCGGAACAGTCGTAGCTTGGTCTTAAAGCTAAAAGAGTTGTTTCTCCATATTTTGTACAGTATCCGAACGCAGCCCATGCTTTTCTGATTCGGCTGTTTACGTCCAGTTCAGTTCCGCCACCCCTAGAGACAATACTCCCAAGATATTGGAAATTCTCTACCATATCTACCGGTTGTCCAGAAATATTTACTTGGATTGATGAGGAAGCTCCAGGGCTGATGCTTTTAGTTTTTTCCGAGTTGATCCTTAGCCCTACGATGTCTGCTTTTCTCTTCACCATTGTTGTCATTTGATGGAGATCCATGATCCTATGAAAGAGTAAGCATACGTCGTCCGCGTAGTCGAGATGTTTGAGGTGAGATTGCAGATTCCACTGAATTTCTCCATTTCCATTTGACAAAGCTGCGTGCAGTACGTCACTCATCAGTTATCACCAACAGGCACAGTATTGGTGACAGTATACAGCCTTGCCTAACCCCACTTTGGATTTCAAAATCCTCTGACAGCCTACCTTTGTGCAAAACATTTGGATCCATCATATGTAGCCTTGATATTAGCAATCAATTTATCTGGGATGTCCCTCCTAAGTTTTGAGGTCTTTAGAATCAGAATTAGTCGTTTTTAGCAAGATGTCTGTATGTGTGTATGCACAGACGTTCGAGGTACTTTTTTCGTCCACCATATCTCGGGAATGAATAAAGATATCGACCTCGGATAAATTTAATTTTACAGTTACTACTGTCATAGCGTTTGACCTTTTTTGAAGTCGCAATGTCTTGCAACTGATGCGTTTTACGCAAACAAGTGTGATAATATTTCCTCTAGGGAATATTAAAATCTGTAAAATAGGTATGAAATATTTTCCCAAAAAGTCGTCATTTAAGAGTAAGGAACCAAAACCGGTATTTTAGACTTTTGGTTTTTTTATTTAAATCATGATGTCATAAAAATTATGACATAGAAAAAAACTGTTAATGCATGCTTATATAATATTTCATAATTTAAAAATTTTGCCAGTATAATTTTTCGACTAAGCTTATGGTTTAAGATATACAGTCGTGGCCATCTAATTAAGAACGATATTTTTATAAAATTTTAAAATGCATAACTTTTGTATGCGAAATCTGTTTAGGGTGCATTGACTTGGCATAATATGGTCGATAAGTTAGAAAAAATTGTTCGAATTGACCAGAAAGTTTACAAAGCCATTGAGGAACACGTTATGGAGTCTTATTCATTTGAAATCATGCCCATAAAATTTGTTTTTAAGGACGATAATGATCCAAGAAGTCTTTGACGGATTGCTAAGGTGTTTGCGTATGCAAGAAGTCATTTTTTAGTTTAGACCGTCCAAAACTCGGGCCTAAATTCTTTCGAGAACTTGAGGGGAGACATCAAGGTATGGTTAAAGTAAAAAAAAAAAGACATTTTGATCAGAATGTTCTAAATATTGAGGAAATCTGATAGAGTACACCACTATCAAGATTGCATGCCTTACGCGAAAATATGCAAGGAATTTTGTCTGAAATTATAAAGAATTAAGGTTTTCCTACAATATTATATTCACATTAACATATTGAAATTTCAAAGATTTTTAATGTTTTGATAACATTTTGCTTCTGTTCTTTATTATATTGCCAGGCGAAATAAGAGTTAAATTTATGATTATTTTTTTCCTACCAATATTCTCATGCTTATATTTTTTAAACATACTCAAAGTGTACCGTATTTCATGGGCTATTATTAAAACCTCTACTCAACCTCAAAAGATCCCCCAAACAAAAGTTATGCATTTTATAAATTTATAAAAATATCGTTCTTAATTAGGCGGCCACGATGGAAGAGAATATTATTATCTTTAAACTGAGCGTAAGATTTTTTTCGACAAGTTATGCTTTTGAGAACAAAAAACAGATATTTGAACTTTTGTCAAACTTTTAAAAAAATATATCCTTAAAACGGTTGTTTTTAAGAAAAAAATAATAATTTTTTCTTGTAGGTATTTACAAAATGTACAAACTTTGTACTCAGATGTTTTCAAAAATTTTAACCGTTTAGGAGTTATACGTAAAAGCGACAATTTTCGACTTTTTACCGTTTTTTTGAAATGTCGATATCTTCTTAACAGTGGGTCTTAAGAGAAAAATAGTTCTAACTTTTTTTCGGCAAATCACATTATCTACAAGTTTTGTGTGCAACACTTTTCGATAGCATTTACTGTTTCCGAGTTTTATGCGAAAAACTGATATTTTCGACATTTAACCTTGAATAACTATTGATGCGCCAATGATTTGGTAAAAGACTTTCGTGACAGTATTTCTTATGCCAAAATATAGACAATTGCGTTTGAAAACCTTCACTTGGACTTTTTTGTCAGATTGGCCATTTTTTTGTACATTTTGCCTGGGCTACGTTGTCCACTCCAGGAGCAGAATCACTAACTCGTTTTTTTGAGCTTCTTAAATATTCTCATCCTCTGAATTGAGATAACTTATATTCCTACTTGCTTACTTCCTTAGGGCCTCGGACCTATTACGTCCGTGATGTTTCCCTTACGGGACACAGGGCCTCCACTACTCCTACGCGCCGTCTTGTACGATTTCTGGAAATGTATTTCAGCTCTTTATCCCAGTCGTGTCGATTCCTGTTCGACCGTTCTTCGCCATGTAATTCTAGGCCGGCCCACTTGTCTTCCCTCCTGTGTGAGCGGGTTCCACTGCATTGCTTGATAGATAGATGGATATATTTTATTTTGCAAAACAATTTTGAAGTTAATGTAATCGCACATTTCCAAAACATGGACAGGAAGTTTTTGGCATGCATAATCGTCTTTTTTTAATAACTTGGGTACACGTTTATCAACTGAAGACAAAATAGTTTGAGTAAAACCTTGAACAATACAATCAACATCATTATTACAGTTAACTTTTTCCAGATCAGTTGATATATTTTGAAGATTCATATTTATACTTGTTTGGAAAGATTTCCAATTTGCTTTGTTTAACTGTTGTATATATTGCACTTTTTTTTCACCCGACCAAGGGAGACACAAAATACAGGGTTATGATCTGAACTCAATGCACTAACCGAAATTGGTTGTGATATTAGACTAGGGACATTTGTAACAAATATATCAAGAACGGACGGAGAACCACGAGAACCAGCAGGGAAGTACGTAGGACTAGGAGGATACAAAATATTTATTGGTAGAATAAGAGGCAAATCTACTAACAAATTACCCCAGGCATTTGCTCTGCTACAACCCAAATCTTTATGACGGCAGTTAAAGTCGCCACCAAGTAAAAACTCCCCATTCATAGTAAATAATTGTTTGTAATCGCGTTTGAGAATCTTTCTTTTGGAATCCGATGAAGATCCACCGGGAAAGTATACACAGTAAATTTTTATTTCTTTTCTATTCACAAGTCTAATGATTATACCTATATTCTACACCAAATTAGTTTTTATTACAGGTAAGAAGCGAGTGTTGGATTGATTTTCTAATACAAATTGCAACTCCACCACCCTTTTGCTCAGTTCTATCTACGCGATAGCACATGAAATCAGAGGAAGGCAGTCTTACATCACTTGTTTACCAAGTTTCAGTTACTAATGCAACGTCAACCTTATTGCTGTATACAAAATTCAAAAATTCAAAATATTTTTTACGTATTCCCTTAGCATTCCAAGTAATAATATTTATATGTTTATTTAACCTGTTACTTATCATTATGAGAAAAAAGAAATTTAGTAGCTAAATGTGCGATTACATTAAACTGATCAATTTTCTTCTTACATACAGATAAATTAGTTATCATTTCCATACATAGAGCGTTTAGTTCTTCGATCGAAAACAAAGATGAATTGTTGTTGGTGGTGTTGGTTGTGTTGACATATGATATGTTGTTGTTGTGAAAAGCTGAGGATGCAGAGGTTGTAGCAGCGTGTGCTCTATTGTCCCATACGGTGTTAGTTGTTTGATGTTGGGTACTCAAATTATCAAATTCTCTGTTCTGTACCTTTCTTCGTTGCAATTGTGGCGTAGGAAGCGATGGAAAATCGGTCATTGAACCATAGGAAACCGGTTTTTGTGAAGGAGCTTGAGCAAGTGCAGGGTATGAAGCTCTTAGTCGGTAATTATACGAATTGGTACGAGATGATTTTTTTTCTTTTATTTCTAAATACGTTGCTCTACTCGCACAGGCTGAACCGGTAGCTTTATGATTGCCGTTGCAGTTGGCACATTTATGTAAAGAGACGTTGTCGCAGTCGACTGTTCTGTGCGAACCAGCACAGATCGCACAATAAGTTTTTATGTGGCAATTTCTTTCGCCGTGGCCAAACATTTGGCATTTATGACATTGGGTCAATTTGGCTTTGAGCTTTCTTTGGTAATTCCAACTCACTTGGGTGTAGAATACTGAACGATGATTTTTGTTTAACTCATTTAAATTTATCGACCCATTTTCAAATGAAATTATATAGAAAGTGTCACTATAGTTATCGTAGTTCTTAATTATTTTCTTCACTTCAATGCATTTAAGTTCGCGTCTCACAAGTTCATTTTTAAGCTCAAGTGCTTCTTTGCCTCCCAAACCATAGAAAACAACTTTAAAAGCTTTTGCAGATTTTAAATCATGAGTAAAGAATTGACAGTTGTCTGCATTGAGTTGGTTAAGAAAAGCATTAAATGATTCAATAGATTCACATACAATTTTATTCCGATTGACAATTTTCTAATGGAATAATCCGAAAGTTTAAGATTTTTCATTAACAAATGGACGAATTCAGGGGGTTTTTGTAACAATTTAATGGGCGGCACATAAACTTTTGGTTGAACAGGTGAAATTATATTATTCATGTCATCGCTATTGTCAGTGTCCGGATGACATTGGAGAGGAAACCAAGAATTATTACGAAGATTAATTGTACTAGCCATGATTGTACGAAGCTTTTTATCCGAGGACAATTGTCTGCCCTCGGATTCAGGCGATCGATCGCGTTTAGTAATTGTGATAGGGTTTATTAAAGAACTTAAGAGAATAAACACGTTGTTCGCAGTCGAAAGCTCGGAATATACTGAACTGCATTGCTTGAGATGCAATGCATCGATCGCCTTTTCGAAGCGTATGGATAATCTACTGACACTTTCTTCTTCGTGTAATGGAGTCTATGGGTTCCTGACCCGTTCTCGTATGAAGTTCGGTATTGGAGATTGGGCCAGGAAATCCTCAAAATGTTTCGTAGACATCTATTAACGAACGTTTGCAGCTTTCTATTGACAGTGTCAGTAACTTTCCAAGTGCTGCACCCATAAAGCAGCACGGATTCAACATTGGAGCGGAACAGTCGTAGCTTGGTCTTAAAGCTAAAAGAGTTGTTTCTCCATATTTTGGACAGCATTCCGAACGCAGCCCATGCTTTTCTGATTCGACTGTTTACGTCCAGTTCAGTTCCGCCACCCCTAGAGAAAATACTCCCAAGATATTGGAAATCCTCTACCATATCTACCGGTTGTCCAGAAATATTTACTTGGATTGATGAGGAAGCTCCAGGGCTGATCCTTTTAGTTTTTGCCGAGTTGATCTTTAGCCCTACGATTTCTGCTTTTCTCTTCACCCTTGTTGTCATTTGATGGAGATCCATGATCCTATGAAAGAGTAAGCATACGTCGTCCGCGTAGTCGAGATGTTTGAGGTGAGATTGCAGAGTCCACTGAATTCCTCCATTTCCATTTGACAAAGCTGCGTGCAGTACGTCACTCATCAGTTATCACCAACAGGCACAGTAAAAAAATTTACAAATAAATAAATTGGACATTGTTTTATGAATATGTACGTACATATGTAATAATTCAAATAATAAATTCACAATTTTAAGAAAATTGAATAAAAATCATATAAATTGTTTAGACAAAAAATTAAAAAAGAAAAAAAGTGATTTATCACAGATTTTAAACATATAATTGATTGATGAAGAGGTTATCAGAATTATCACAGCTAGAAACAAAGTTACTTTTAAGGTTTTGAATTCGTTCAGAAATCAACTCAACACTCGCTCTCTGATGAAGATCTATAGTCGAATGACGCCAAGGTAAGTTAAGAATCATTTTTAGCAATTTATTTTATGCAACCTGAAGTTTTTTTTATATGAAACATAGCAGCTTTACCCCATACAGGACAACCATATAGTAATATTGCTTGGAAAATTACTTTGAATATAATAATTTTGTTATCGTTCGTTAGTACGGAGTTGCGATTTATGAAAGGATAAAATAATTTAATAGCCAGACTTATTTTCTTTAGTGTATTGTTAATATGAATACTAATCGTAAGTTTAGTGTCAAGATGTATCCCTAAATATTTTACAGATCTTTCCCAAATTATATCCCTTCCATTGACTTGAAGTTGATTGCTGGGAAGGTAACAATACTTTCTTTTTCGTGTGAAAAAGATAGCTTGAAACTTTTCCGCATTCAGTTTTATTTTCCACTTTAATATTTTTCCAATATCTCAACAGCCAGTTTTAAACTCCTCTCTATATTGAGAGCGAGTTTGTCTGATGAATATATTGCTGCGTCAACTGCAAAAATAGCTGATTCACATTGCGGAATAGTTGGGAAATCCGATATGTTATGTAACGGTGGACCGAGGACGGATCCTTGTGGAACACCAAAATTGAACAATAAGAAGATGAAGAAATTTAAATATTAAAATATTGAAATTACTTCTGTTTAAAGTGGAGTGAATGAATAAAATTCAATTAATTCTACTTATTAATTGAACCAAAATTGAACGTTACTGTGGAAGATACACCACTATCAACATTAACTTTGTATCATCTGTTTGACAAGAAACTTTGAACTATTTTACATAAATACAATGGAAATTTAAATTTAATCATTTTATAAATTATTCCGTTATGCCATACGGTAT
The DNA here is from genome assembly GCA_949320155.1 of Melangyna quadrimaculata. Lineage (NCBI taxonomy): Eukaryota > Metazoa > Arthropoda > Insecta > Diptera > Syrphidae > Melangyna > Melangyna quadrimaculata. The sequence continues at coordinate 276,787,231 of OX439483.1, forward strand.
CAAACGCCTTTTCTATATCTAATAAAATCATTCCAGTTGACTTGTCTTGATGTGCACGTTTGTATTTTACATGCTGACAAACTTTCTTAACCTGATGGGAAGTGCAATGGGACCTCCTAAATCCGAACTGTTCATCTGGGAATATTTGCTCATTGTAAACAACTTTTAGGATTTTTTGTTTCAAAACCTGCTCGAAGACTTTGCTTATTGCTTATACTGCTAAGCAAACTTATTGGCCTATAACCACTAGAAATATCGGATACTTTTCAAAATCTGTGCAAACAGTTTGCCCAGAGTCTTTCAAAAACGGAATCTTTTTGTTTTTGTTTTTAACTACTTTTATAATATTCCAAAAAGGTTTTCCATTTTTATCAAGTGCTTTTAGTTTGTTATTGCATTCTTCAGTGCGGAGTTTGGAAATCTCACTAGTAATAATCTGGTTAAAATGTGAAACCATGTTTCTATAAAAAGGCTGACGATATTTCTGCCAGCTTCTCCTATGAACATTTCGCAATTTAATGAGGTCCAAAACATGGAAAGGAAGTTTTTTGCATGCATAATAGTCTTTTTTTAATACCTTGGGTACACATTTATCAACTGAAGACAAAATAGTTTCAGTAAAACCTTGAACAATACAATCAACATCATTATTTATGTTAATTCAGGGGGTTTTTGTAACAATTTAATGGGCGGCACATAAACTTTTTGTTGAACAGGTGAAATTATATCATCCATGTCATCGCTATTGTCAGTGTCCGGATGACATTGGAGAGGAAACCAAGAATTATTACGAAGATTACTTGTACTAGCCATGATTGTACGAAGCTTTTTATCCGAGGACAATTGTCTGCCCTCGGATTTAGGCGACCGATCGCGTTTAGTAATTGTGATAGGGTTTATTAAAGAACTTAAGAGAATGAACACGTTGTTCGCAGTCGAAAGCTCGGAATAGACTGAACTGCATTGCTTGAGATGCAATGCATCGATCGCCTTTTCGAAGCGTATGTATAATCCACTGACACTTTCTTCTTCGTGTAATGGAGTCTATGGGTTCCTGACCCGTTCTCGTATGAAGTTCGGTATTGGAGATTGGGCCAGGAAATCCTCAAGATGTTTCGTAGACATCTATTAACGAACGTTTGCAGCTTTCTAGTGACAGTGTCAGTAACTTTCCAAGTGCTGCACCCATAAAGCAGCACGGATTCAACATTGGAGCGGAACAGTCGTAGCTTGGTCTTAAAGCTAAAAGAGTTGTTTCTCCATATTTTGTACAGTATCCGAACGCAGCCCATGCTTTTCTGATTCGGCTGTTTACGTCCAGTTCAGTTCCGCCACCCCTAGAGACAATACTCCCAAGATATTGGAAATCCTCTACCATATCTACCGGTTGTCCAGAAATATTTACTTGGATTGATGAGGAAGCTCCAGGGCTGATGCTTTTAGTTTTTTCCGAGTTGATCCTTAGCCCTACGATGTCTGCTTTTCTCTTCACCATTGTTGTCATTTGATGGAGATCCATGATCCTATGAAAGAGTAAGCATACGTCGTCCGCGTAGTCGAGATGTTTGAGGTGAGATTGCAGATTCCACTGAATTTCTCCATTTCCATTTGACAAAGCTGCGTGCAGTACGTCACTCATCAGTTATCACCAACAGGCACAGTATTGGTGACAGTATACAGCCTTGCCTAACCCCACTTTGGATTTCAAAATCCTCTGACAGCCTACCTTTGTGCAAAACATTTGGATCCATCATATGTAGCCTTGATATTAGCAATCAATTTATCTGGGATGTCCCTCCTAAGTTTTGAGGTCTTTAGAATCAGAATTAGTCGTTTTTAGCAAGATGTCTGTATGTGTGTATGCACAGACGTTCGAGGTACTTTTTTCGTCCACCATATCTCGGGAATGAATAAAGATATCGACCTCGGATAAATTTAATTTTACAGATACTACTGTCATAGCGTTTGACCTTTTTTGAAGTCGCAATGTCTTGCAACTGATGCGTTTTACGCAAACAAGTGTGATAATATTTCCTCTAGGGAATATTAAAATCTGTAAAATAGGTATGAAATATTTTCCCAAAAAGTCGTCATTTAAGAGTAAGGAACCAAAACCGGTATTTTAGACTTTTGGTTTTTTTATTTAAATCATGATGTCATAAAAATTATGACATAGAAAAAAACTGTTAATGCATGCTTATATAATATTTCATAATTTAAAAATTTTGCCAGTATAATTTTTCGACTAAGCTTATGGTTTAAGATATACAGTCGTGGCCATCTAATTAAGAACGATATTTTTATAAAATTTTAAAATGCATAACTTTTGTATGCGAAATCTGTTTAGGGTGCATTGACTTGGCATAATATGGTCGATAAGTTAGAAAAAATTGTTCGAATTGACCAGAAAGTTTACAAAGCCATTGAGGAACACGTTATGGAGTCTTATTCATTTGAAATCATGCCCATAAAATTTGTTTTTAAGGACGATAATGATCCAAGAAGTCTTTGACGGATTGCTAAGGTGTTTGCGTATGCAAGAAGTCATTTTTTAGTTTAGACCGTCCAAAACTCGGGCCTAAATTCTTTCGAGAACTTGAGGGGAGACATCAAGGTATGGTTAAAGTAAAAAAAAAAAGACATTTTGATCAGAATGTTCTAAATATTGAGGAAATCTGATAGAGTACACCACTATCAAGATTGCATGCCTTACGCGAAAATATGCAAGGAATTTTGTCTGAAATTATAAAGAATTAAGGTTTTCCTACAATATTATATTCACATTAACATATTGAAATTTCAAAGATTTTTAATGTTTTGATAACATTTTGCTTCTGTTCTTTATTATATTGCCAGGCGAAATAAGAGTTAAATTTATGATTATTTTTTTCCTACCAATATTCTCATGCTTATATTTTTTAAACATACTCAAAGTGTACCGTATTTCATGGGCTATTATTAAAACCTCTACTCAACCTCAAAAGATCCCCCAAACAAAAGTTATGCATTTTATAAATTTATAAAAATATCGTTCTTAATTAGGCGGCCACGATGGAAGAGAATATTATTATCTTTAAACTGAGCGTAAGATTTTTTTCGACAAGTTATGCTTTTGAGAACAAAAAACAGATATTTGAACTTTTGTCAAACTTTTAAAAAAATATATCCTTAAAACGGTTGTTTTTAAGAAAAAAAATAATAATTTTTTCTTGTAGGTATTTACAAAATGTACAAACTTTGTACTCAGATGTTTTCAAAAATTTTAACCGTTTAGGAGTTATACGTAAAAGCGACAATTTTCGACTTTTTACGTTTTTTGAAATGTCGATATCTTCTTAACAGTGGGTCTTAAGAGAAAAATAGTTCTAACTTTTTTTTCGGCAAATCACATTATCTACAAGTTTTGTGTGCAACACTTTTCGATAGCATTTACTGTTTCCGAGTTTTATGCGAAAAACTGATATTTTCGACATTTAACCTTGAATAACTATTGATGCGCCAATGATTTGGTAATAGACTTTCGTGATAGTATTTCTTATGCCAAAATAAAGACAATTGCGTTTGAAAACCTTCACTTGGACTTTTTTGTCAGATTGACCATTTTTTTGTACATTTTGCCTGGGCTACGTTGTCCACTCCAGGAGCAGAATCACTAACTCGTTTTTTTGAGCTTCTTAAATATTCTCATCCTCTGAATTGAGATAACTTATATTCCTACTTGCTTACTTCCTTAGGGCCTCGGACCTATTACGTCCGTGATGTTTCCCTTACGGGACACAGGGCCTCCACTACTCCTACGCGCCGTCTTGTACGATTTCTGGAAATGTATTTCAGCTCTTTATCCCAGTCGTGTCGATTCCTGTTCGACCGTTCTTCGCCATGTAATTCTAGGCCGGCCCACTTGTCTTCCCTCCTGTGTGAGCGGGTTCCACTGCATTGCTTGATAGATAGATGGATATATTTTATTTTGCAAAACAATTTTGAAGTTAATGTAATCGCACATTTCCAAAACATGGACAGGAAGTTTTTGGCATGCATAATCGTCTTTTTTTAATAACTTGGGTACACGTTTATCAACTGAAGACAAAATAGTTTGAGTAAAACCTTGAACAATACAATCAACATCATTATTACAGTTAACTTTTTCCAGATCAGTTGATATATTTTGAAGATTCATATTTATACTTGTTTGGAAAGATTTCCAATTTGTTTTGTTTAACTGTTGTATATATTGCACTTTTTTTTCACCCGACCAAGGGAGACAACTAAATACAGGGTTATGATCTGAACTCAATGCACTAACCGAAATTGGTTGTGATATTAGACTAGGGACATTTGTAACAAATATATCAAGAACGGACGGAGAACCACGAGAACCAGCAGGGAAGTACGTAGGACTAGGAGGATACAAAATATTTATTGGTAGAATAAGAGGCAAATCTGCTAACAAATTACCCCAGGCATTTGCTCTGCTACAACCCAAATCTTTATGACGGCAGTTAAAGTCGCCACCAAGTAAAAACTCCCCATTCATAGTAAATAATTGTTTGCAATCGCGTTTGAGAATCTTTCTTTTGGAATCCGATGAAGATCCACCGGGAAAGTATACACAGTAAATTTTTATTTCTTTTCTATTCACAAGTCTAATGATTATACCTATATTCTACACCAAATTAGTTTTTATTACAGGTAAGAGCGAGTGTTGGATTGATTTTCTAATACAAATTGCAACTCCACCACCCTTTTGCTCAGTTCTATCTACGCGATAGCACATGAAGTCAGAGGAAGGCAGTCTTACATCACTTGTTTACCAAGTTTCAGTTACTAATGCAACGTCAACCTTATTGCTGTATACAAAATTCAAAAATTCAAAATATTTTTTACGTATTCCCTTAGCATTCCAAGTAATAATATTTATATGATTATTTAACATGTTACTTATCATTATGAGAAAAAAGAAATTTAGTAGCTAAATGTGCGATTACATTAAACTGATCAATTTTCTTCTTACATACAGATAAATTAGTTATCATTTCCATACATAGAGCGTTTAGTTCTTCGATCGAAAACAAAGATGAATTGTTGTTGGTGGTGTTGGTTGTGTTGACATATGATAATTTGTTGTTGTGAAAAGCTGAGGATGCAGAGGTTGTAGCAGCGTGTGCTCTATTGTCCCATACGGTGTTAGTTGTTTGATGTTGGGTACTCAAATTATCAAATTCTCTGTTCTGTACCTTTCTTCGTTGCACTTGTGGCGTAGGAAGCGATGGAAAATCGGTCATTGAACCATAGGAAACCGGTTTTTGTGAAGGAGCTTGAGCAAGTGCAGGGTATGAAGCTCTTGGTCGGTAATTATACGAATTGGTACGAGATGATTTTTTTTCTTTTATTTCTAAATACGTTGCTCTACTCGCACAGGCTGAACCGGTGGCTTTATGATTGCCGTTGCAGTTGGCACATTTATGTAAAGAGACGTTGTCGCAGTCGACTGTTCTGTGCGAACCAGCACAGATCGCAAAATAAGTTTTTATGTGGCAATTTCTTTCGCCGTGGCCAAACATTTGGCATTTATGACATTAGGTCAATTTGGCTTTGAGCTTTCTTTGGTAATTCCAACTCACTTGGGTGTGGAATACTGAACGATGATTTTTGTTTAACTCATTTAAATTTATCGACCCGTTTTCAAATGAAATTATATAGAAAGTGTCACTATAGTTATCGTAGTTCTTAATTATTTTCTTCACTTCAATGCATTTAAGTTCGCGTCTCACAAGTTAATTTTTAAGCTCAAGTGCTTCTTTGCCTCCCAAACCATAGAAAACAACTTTAAAAGCTTTTGCAGATTTTAAATCATGAGTAAAGAATTGACAGTTGTCTGCATTGAGTTGGTTAAGAAAAGCATTAAATGATTCAATAGATTCACATACAATTTTTATTCCGATTGACAATTTTCTAATGGAATAATCCGAAAGTTTAAGATTTTTCATTAACAAATGGACGAATTCAGGGGGTTTTTGTAACAATTTAATGGGCGGCACATAAACTTTTGGTTGAACAGGTGAAATTATATTATTCATGTCATCGCTATTGTCAGTGTCCGGATGACATTGGAGAGGAAACCAAGAATTATTACGAAGATTAATTGTACTAGCCATGATTGTACGAAGCTTTTTATCCGAGGACAATTGTCTGCCCTCGGATTCAGGCGATCGATCGCGTTTAGTAATTGTGATAGGGTTTATTAAAGAACTTAAGAGAATAAACACGTTGTTCGCAGTCGAAAGCTCGGAATATACTGAACTGCATTGCTTGAGATGCAATGCATCGATCGCCTTTTCGAAGCGTATGGATAATCTACTGACACTTTCTTCTTCGTGTAATGGAGTCTATGGGTTCCTGACCCGTTCTCGTATGAAGTTCGGTATTGGAGATTGGGCCAGGAAATCCTCAAAATGTTTCGTAGACATCTATTAACGAACGTTTGCAGCTTTCTATTGACAGTGTCAGTAACTTTCCAAGTGCTGCACCCATAAAGCAGCACGGATTCAACATTGGAGCGGAACAGTCGTAGCTTGGTCTTAAAGCTAAAAGAGTTGTTTCTCCATATTTTGGACAGCATTCCGAACGCAGCCCATGCTTTTCTGATTCGACTGTTTACGTCCAGTTCAGTTCCGCCACCCCTAGAGAAAATACTCCCAAGATATTGGAAATCCTCTACCATATCTACCGGTTGTCCAGAAATATTTACTTGGATTGATGAGGAAGCTCCAGGGCTGATCCTTTTAGTTTTTGCCGAGTTGATCTTTAGCCCTACGATTTCTGCTTTTCTCTTCACCCTTGTTGTCATTTGATGGAGATCCATGATCCTATGAAAGAGTAAGCATACGTCGTCCGCGTAGTCGAGATGTTTGAGGTGAGATTGCAGAGTCCACTGAATTCCTCCATTTCCATTTGACAAAGCTGCGTGCAGTACGTCACTCATCAGTTATCACCAACAGGCACAGTATTGGTGATGGATTTCAAAATCCTCTGACAGCCTACCTTTGTGCAAAACGTGACATTTGGATCCATCGTATGTAGCCTTGATATTAGCAATCAATTTATCTGGGATGTCCCTCCTACGTTTTGAGGTCTTTAGAATCAGAATTCGTCCTTTTTAGCAAGATGTCTGTATGTGTGTATGTACGTAGGTTCGAGGTACTTTTTTCGTCCACCATATCTTGGGAATGAATAAAGATATCGACCTCGGATAAATTTAATTTTACAGATATTACTGTCATAGCGTTTGACCTTTTTTGAAGTCGAATGTCTTGCAACTGATGCGTTTTACGCAAAAAAGTGTGATAATATTTCCTCTAGGGAATATAAAAATCTGCAAAATAGGTAAAAAATATTTTCCGAAAAAGTCGTCATTTAAGATAAAGGAACTAAAACCGGTATTTTAGACTTTTGGTGTTTTTATTTAAATAATGATGTCATAAAAATTATGACTTATAGAAAAAAAACTGTTAATGCATGCTTATATAATATTTCATATTGCAAAAATAAGTAATTATAAATATACAATTTTAAATTAATAAATAAATAAATTAATAAAAATAAATACAAATAATTAAATAAATAAGTCAATAAATAAATAAAATATTAAAGAAGAAAATAAATATATAAATTAATAAAGAAATAAATATATAAAGAAGTAAATAAATAAATAAGTAAATAAATAAATCAATAAATAAATAATTAAATAAATTAATAATTAAAAAATTTACAAATAAATAAATTGGACATTGTTTTATGAATATGTACGTACATATGTAATAATTCAAATAATAAATTCACAATTTTAAGAAAATTGAATAAAAATCATATAAGTTGTTTAGACAAAAAATTAAAAAAGAAAAAAAGTGATTTATCACAGATTTTAAACATATAATTGATTGATGAAGAGGTTATCAGAATTATCACATTTAGAAACAAAGTTACTTTTAAGGTTTTGAATTCGTTCAGAAATCAACTCAACACTCGCTCTCTGATGAAGATCTATAGTCGAATGACGTCAAGGTAAGTTAAGAATCATTTTTAGCAATTTATTTTATGCAACCTGAAGTTTTTTTTATATGAAACATAGCAGCTTTACCCCATACAGGACAACCATATAGTAATATTGCTTGGAAAATTACTTTGAATATAATAATTTTGTTATCGTTCGTCAGTACGGAGTTGCGATTTATGAAAGGATAAAATAATTTAATAGCCAGACTTATTTTCTTTAGTGTATTGTTAATATGAATACTAATCGTAAGTTTAGTGTCAAGATGTATCCCTAAATATTTTACAGATCTTTCCCAAATTATATCCCTTCCATTGACTTGAAGTTGATTGCTGGGAAGGTAACAATACTTTCTTTTTCGTGTGAAAAAGATAGCTTGAAACTTTTCCGCATTCAGTTTTATTTTCCACTTTAATATTTTTCCAATATCTCAACAGCCAGTTTTAAACTCCTCTCTATATTGAGAGCGAGTTTGTCTGATGAATATATTGCTGCGTCAACTGCAAAAATAGCTGATTCACATTGCGGAATAGTTGGGAAATCCGATATGTTATGTAACGGTGGACCGAGGACGGATCCTTGTGGAACACCAAAATTGAACAATAAGAAGATGAAGAAATTTAAATATTAAAATATTGAAATTACTTCTGTTTAAAGTGGAGTGAATGAATAAAATTCAATTAATTCTACTTATTAATTGAACCAAAATTGAACGTTACTGTGGAAGATACACCACTATCAACATTAACTTTGTATCATCTGTTTGACAAGAAACTTTGAACTATTTTACATAAATACAATGGAAATTTAAATTTAATCATTTTATAAATTATTCCGTTATGCCACACGGAATCAAACGCCTTTTCTATATCTAATAAAATCATTCCAGTTGACTTGTCTTGATGTGCACGTTTGTATTTTACATGCTGACAAACTTTCTTAACCTGATGGGAAGTGCAATGGGACCTCCTAAATCCGAACTGTTCATCTGGGAATATTTGCTCATTGTAAACAACCTTAAGGATTTTTTGTTTCAAAACCTACTCGAAGACTTTGCTTATTGCTTATACTGCTAAGCAAACTTATTGGCCTATAACCACTAGAAATATCGGATACTTTTCAAAATCTGTGCAAACAGTTTGCCCAGAGTCTTTCAAAAACGGAATCTTTTTGTTTTTGTTTTTAACTACTTTTATAATATTCCAAAAAGGTTTTCCATTTTTATCAAGTGCTTTTAGTTTGTTATTGCATTCTTCAGTGCGGAGTTTGGAAATCTCACTAGTAATAATCTGGTTAAAATGTGAAACCATGTTTCTATAAAAAGGCTGACGATATTTCTGCCAGCTTCTCCTATGAACATTTCGCAATTTAATGAGGTCCAAAACATGGAAAGGAAGTTTTTTGCATGCATAATAGTCTTTTTTAATACCTTGGGTACATATTTATCAACTGAAGACAAAATAGTTTCAGTAAAACCTTGAACAATACAATCAACATCATTATTTATGTTAATTCAGGGGGTTTTTGTAACAATTTAATGGGCGGCACATAAACTTTTTGTTGAACAGGTGAAATTATATCATCCATGTCATCGCTATTGTCAGTGTCCGGATGACATTGGAGAGGAAACCAAGAATTATTACGAAGATTACTTGTACTAGCCATGATTGTACGAAGCTTTTTATCCGAGGACAATTGTCTGCCCTCGGATTTAGGTGACCGATCGCGTTTAGTAATTGTGATAGGGTTTATTAAAGAACTTAAGAGAATGAACACGTTGTTCGCAGTCGAAAGCTCGGAATAGACTGAACTGCATTGCTTGAGATGCAATGCATCGATCGCCTTTTCGAAGCGTATGTATAATCCACTGACACTTTCTTCTTCGTGTAATGGAGTCTATGGGTTCCTGACCCGTTCTCGTATGAAGTTCGGTATTGGAGATTGGGCCAGGAAATCCTCAAGATGTTTCGTAGACATCTATCAACGAACGTTTGCAGCTTTCTAGTGACAGTGTCAGTAACTTTCCAAGTGCTGCACCCATAAAGCAGCACGGATTCAACATTGGAGCGGAACAGTCGTAGCTTGGTCTTAAAGCTAAAAGAGTTGTTTCTCCATATTTTGTACAGTATCCGAACGCAGCCCATGCTTTTCTGATTCGGCTGTTTACGTCCAGTTCAGTTCCGCCACCCCTAGAGACAATACTCCCAAGATATTGGAAATCCTCTACCATATCTACCGGTTGTCCAGAAATATTTACTTGGATTGATGAGGAAGCTCCAGGGCTGATGCTTTTAGTTTTTTCCGAGTTGATCCTTAGCCCTACGATGTCTGCTTTTCTCTTCACCATTGTTGTCATTTGATGGAGATCCATGATCCTATGAAAGAGTAAGCATACGTCGTCCGCGTAGTCGAGATGTTTGAGGTGAGATTGCAGATTCCACTGAATTTCTCCATTTCCATTTGACAAAGCTGCGTGCAGTACGTCACTCATCAGTTATCACCAACAGGCACAGTATTGGTGACAGTATACAGCCTTGCCTAACCCCACTTTGGATTTCAAAATCCTCTGACAGCCTACCTTTGTGCAAAACATTTGGATCCATCATATGTAGCCTTGATATTAGCAATCAATTTATCTGGGATGTCCCTCCTAAGTTTTGAGGTCTTTAGAATCAGAATTAGTCATTTTTAGCAAGATGTCTGTATGTGTGTGTGCACAGACGTTCGAGGTACTTTTTTCGTCCACCATATCTCGGGAATGAATAAAGATATCGACCTCGGATAAATTTAATTTTACAGATACTACTGTCATAGCGTTTGACCTTTTTTGAAGTCGCAATGTCTTGCAACTGATGCGTTTTACGCAAACAAGTGTGATAATATTTCCTCTAGGGAATATTAAAATCTGTAAAATAGGTATGAAATATTTTCCCAAAAAGTCGTCATTTAAGAGTAAGGAACCAAAACCGGTATTTTAGACTTTTGGTTTTTTTATTTAAATAATGATGTCATAAAAATTATGACATAGAAAAAAACTGTTAATGCATGCTTATATAATATTTCATAATTTAAAAATTTTGCCAGTATAATTTTTCGACTAAGCTTATGGTTTAAGATATACAGTCGTGGCCATCTAATTAAGAACGATATTTTTATAAAATTTTAAAATGCATAACTTTTGTATGCGAAATCTGTTTAGGGTGCATTGACTTGGCATAATATGGTCGATAAGTTAGAAAAAATTGTTCGAATTGACCAGAAAGTTTACAAAGCCATTGAGGAACACGTTATGTAGTCTTATTCATTTGAAATCATGCCCATAAAATTTGTTTTTAAGGACGATAATGATCCAAGAAATCTTTGACGGATTGCTAAGGTGTTTGCGTATGCAAGAAGTCATTTTTTAGTTTAGACCGTCCAAAACTCGGGCCTAAATTCTTTCGAGAACTTGAGGGGAGACATCAAGGTATGGTTAAAGTAAAAAAACAAAAACATTTTGATCAGAATGTTCTAAATATTGAGGAAATCTGATAGAGTACACCACTATCAAGATTGCATGCCTTACGCGAAAATATGCAAGGAATTTTGTCTGAAATTACAAAGAATTAAGGTTTTCCTACAATATTATATTCACATTAACATATTGAAATTTCAAAGATTTTTAATGTTTTGATAACATTTTGCTTCTGTTCTTTATTATATTGCCAGGCGAAATAAGAGTTAAATTTATGATTATTTTTTTCCTACCAATATTCTCATGCTTATATTTTTTAAACATACTCAAAGTGTACCGTATTTCATGGGCTATTATTAAAACCTCTACTCAACCTCAAAAGATCCCCCAAACAAAAGTTATGCATTTTATAAATTTATAAAAATATCGTTCTTAATTAGGCGGCCACGATGGAAGAGAATATTATTATCTTTAAACTGAGCGTAAGATTTTTTTCGACAAGTTATGCTTTTGAGAACAAAAAACAGATATTTGAACTTTTGTCAAACTTTTAAAAAATATATCCTTAAAACGGTTGTTTTTAAGAAAAAAATAATAATTTTTTCTTGTAGGTATTTACAAAATGTACAAACTTTGTACTCAGATGTTTTCAAAAATTTTAACCGTTTAGGAGTTATACGTAAAAGCGACAATTTTCGACTTTTTACGTTTTTTGAAATGTCGATATATTTTCTTAACAGTGGGTCTTAAGAGAAAAAAAGTTCTAACTTTTTTTTCGGCAAATCACATTATCTACAAGTTTTGTGTGCAACACTTTTCGATAGCATTTACTGTTTCCGAGTTTTATGCGAAAAACTGATATTTTCGACATTTAACCTTGAATAACTATTGATGCGCCAATGATTTGGTAATAGACTTTCGTGATAGTATTTCTTATGCCAAAATAAAGACAATTGCGTTTGAAAACCTTCACTTGGACTTTTTTGTCAGATTGACCATTTTTTTGTACATTTTGCCTGGGCTACGTTGTCCACTCCAGGGGCAGAATCACTAACTCGTTTTTTTGAGCTTCTTAAATATTCTCATCCTCTGAATTGAGATAACTTATATTCCTACTTGCTTACTTCCTTAGGGCCTCGGACCTATTACGTCCGTGATGTTTCCCTTACGGGACACAGGGCCTCCACTACTCCTACGCGCCGTCTTGTACGATTTCTGGAAATGTATTTCAGCTCTTTATCCCAGTCGTGTCGATTCCTGTTCGACCGTTCTTCGCCATGTCATTCTAGGCCGGCCCACTTGTCTTCCCTCCTGTGTGAGCGGGTTCCACTGCATTGCTTGATAGATAGATGGATATATTTTATTTTGCAAAACAATTTTGAAGTTAATGTAATCGCACATTTCCAAAACATGGACAGGAAGTTTTTGGCATGCATAATCGTCTTTTTTTAATAACTTGGGTACACGTTTATCAACTGAAGACAAAATAGTTTGAGTAAAACCTTGAACAATACAATCAACATCATTATTACAGTTAACTTTTTCCAGATCAGTTGATATATTTTGAAGATTCATATTTATACTTGTTTGGAAAGATTTCCAATTTGTTTTGTTTAACTGTTGTATATATTGCACTTTTTTTTCACCCGACCAAGGGAGACAACTAAATACAGGGTTATGATCTGAACTCAATGCACTAACCGAAATTGGTTGTGATATTAGACTAGGGACATTTGTAACAAATATATCAAGAACGGACGGAGAACCACGAGAACCAGCAGGGAAGTACGTAGGACTAGGAGGATACAAAATATTTATTGGTAGAATAAGAGGCAAATCTGCTAACAAATTACCCCAGGCATTTGCTCTGCTACAACCCAAATCTTTATGACGGCAGTTAAAGTCGCCACCAAGTAAAAACTCCCCATTCATAGTAAATAATTGTTTGTAATCGCGTTTGAGAATCTTTCTTTTGGAATCCGATGAAGATCCACCGGGAAAGTATACACAGTAAATTTTTATTTCTTTTCTATTCACAAGTCTAATGATTATACCTATATTCTACACCAAATTAGTTTTTATTACAGGTAAGAGCGAGTGTTGGATTGATTTTCTAATACAAATTGCAACTCCACCACCCTTTTGCTCAGTTCTATCTACGCGATAGCACATGAAGTCAGAGGAAGGCAGTCTTACATCACTTGTTTACCAAGTTTCAGTTACTAATGCAACGTCAACCTTATTGCTGTATACAAAATTCAAAAATTCAAAATATTTTTTACGTATTCCCTTAGCATTCCAAGTAATAATATTTATATGATTATTTAACATGTTACTTATCATTATGAGAAAAAAGAAATTTAGTAGCTAAATGTGCGATTACATTAAACTGATCAATTTTCTTCTTACATACAGATAAATTAGTTATCATTTCCATACATAGAGCGTTTAGTTCTTCGATCGAAAACAAAGATGAATTGTTGTTGGTGGTGTTGGTTGTGTTGACATATGATATGTTGTTGTTGTGAAAAGCTGAGGATGCAGAGGTTGTAGCAGCGTGTGCTCTATTGTCCCATACGGTGTTAGTTGTTTGATGTTGGGTACTCAAATTATCAAATTCTTTGTTCTGTACCTTTCTTCGTTGCACTTGTGGCGTAGGAAGCGATGGAAAATCGGTCATTGAACCATAGGAAACCGGTTTTTGTGAAGGAGCTTGAGCAAGTGCAGAGAATGAAGCTCTTGGTCGGTAATTATTCGAATTGGTACGAGATGATTTTTTTTCTTTTACTATTTCTAAATACGTTGCTCTACTCGCACAGTCTGAATCGGTAGCTTTATGATTGCCGTTGCAGTTGGCACATTTATATAAAGAGACGTTGTCGCAGTCGACTGTTTCGTGCGAAGCAGCACAGATCGCACAATAAGTTTTTATGTGGCAATTTCTTTCGCCGTGGCCAAACATTTGGCAGCTATGACATTGGGTCAATTTGCCTTTGAGCTTTCTTTGGTAATTCCAACTCACTTGGGTGTGGTATACTGAACGATGATTTTTCTTTAACTCATTAATTTTACCGATCCTTTTTCAAATGAAATTATATAGAAAGTGTCACTATAGTTATCGTAGTTCTTAATTATTTTCTTCACTTCAATGCATTTAAGTTCGCGTCTCACAAGTTCATTTTTAAGCTCAAGTGCTTCTTTGCCTCCCAAACCATGGAGAACAACTTTATAAGCTTTTGCAGATTTTAAATCATGAGTAAAGAATTGACAGTTGTCTGCATTGAGTTGGTTAAGAACAACATTAAATGATTCAATAGATTCACATACAATTTTTATTCCGATTGACAGTTTTCTAATGGAATAATCCGATATTTTAAGATTTTTCATTAACAAATGGACGAATTCAGGGGTTTTTTGTAACAATTTAATGGGCGGCACATAAACTTTTGGTTGAACAGGTGAAATTATATCATCCATGTCATCGCTATTGTCAGTGTCCGGATGACATTGGAGAGGAAACCAAGAATTATTACGAAGATTACTTGTACTAGCCATGATTGTACGAAGCTTTTTATCCGAGGACAATTGTCTGCCCTCGGATTCAGGCGATCGATCGCGTTTAGTAATTGTGATAGGGTTTATTAAAGAACTTAAGAGAATGAACACTTTGTTCGCAGTCGAAAGCTCGGAATAGACTGAACTGCATTGCTTGAGATGCATCAATCCTCTACCATAGCTACCGATTATCCAGAAATATTCACTTTGATTGATGAGGAAGCTCCTTTTAGTTTTTGCCGAGTTGTTCTTTAGCCCTACGATTTCTGCTTTTCTCTTCACCCTTGTTGTCATTTGATGGAGATCCGTGATCCTTTGAGAGAGTAAGTTTACGTCGTCCGCGCAGTGGAGATGTTTGGGGTGAGATTGCAGAGTCCACTGAATTCCTCCATTTCCGTTTGACAAAGCTGTCAGTTATCACCACACAGTATTGGTGACAGTCTACAGCCTTTATTCCTTTGTGCAAAACGTGACATTTGGATCCATCATATGTGCCTTGATATTAGCAATCAATTTATTTTGGAATTCCCTCCTGCGCAAAGCAAGCCAAATAAATTCTCTATTGATACTGTCGAACGCCTTTTCAAAATCGATGAACAGCAGGTGAAGTGGTGATCGATTTTCAACGCACTGTTGATGATGATCCCCAAGTTGTTGATGTGATCCACACTTTACGGTGGTCTTTTATTCGGTCCAATACTAGTCTTGCTATTATCTTGGCTACTGCAGGCAGAACGCATATTCCTCTCCAGTTTTCGCACTGTGTGAAATCTCCTTTCTTTGGGAGCTTGACTGACAATCATTTCTTTTTTCTACTCTTCAGAAAAGTTCTCTATTTCTCAAGCTCTATCAATAAGACGGTGCAGAAGCTCGCTCAATGTTGCTGGTGCTGCTCCTTACCTTCAAGTCCAACCGCTTTGATGGCGGTGATGATTTCTTCTTTACTGGGGGGTACGGTGCGTATTCGGAAAATTGTTACTTCGGGTGGCTCAGTGGGAATAGGGTTCACTTTACTGGAGAAAACGCGGTTTAAAACTGCAGAAAAGTGTTCCCTCCACCAGGCCCGTAGCTAGAGCTTCTTGGGCCCGGGGCAAAACCAAATATGGGGCCATGTTTCTCAATTACTACCTAAATATTGTTTAAGTGAATTTCAAAAAAAAAAATTATGAACGTTAGACCGCACTAGGCGGAACTGCACGGCAGTAGATCTTCAAATATTATTTGTATGAAATCGTATCAGCTATATCGCACTACGATTTAGCAAGATTATCACAAATCTTCTTGAAATCTTGAATATTTACCATACAAATTTTAATCTCCTCAAATGAAGATTTCAAATAAAACTCATTCAAATCTACTTGGAAACATTAGTTTGTGAAATCAAACAAACTTTTTTTTGACAAATGGAAATTAAAACAAAATTTATATCTCACTTCCACTTCATATCAAAAAAATGGACCACCATTTGAATGTTTTGCCATAATCCCCTTTTTGATCTTTTTGTGCAGTGCAAACACCAAACAAACCTCATTACCTAAATCTCGGTTTAGTGGTTGGTGGAAACGTAGTATTAGGTCTATACGACCCAAACGCAAAAGAGTTGGCCTACTCATCAATTAACACCAAACAGAACTTAATTTGAGAAAACACACATGGCTTCAGGTTGCATTCTCTTAAACAAAGATAAGAGCATAATAGTTGGACTACTCTCTATGGGATGCAAATAAGTTGGCATATGACGATTTAAACAGATGTTCAGTTAACCGTTATAAAAAAATGACATGCACTTGTTTTGTTGTTTATTGATCTCCTGTTTTAAGTAAGCCAGCAACCGTTTAGTGTCAATCATGGTGCGTGGTGTTGCATTATCACGAGACCGTAGGGGAGCCATAGTTAAAGCCTTCGAAACGGGATTGTCCACCAATTGCGAAACCTCAAGATTGCCGAGTCTTAAAAAAAATAATAAAGGAATATCGACGTCAAACTGCCGCTGCAATAACTGTTCAATGGAGAGAAAGAAAACAAAAAAGTGCTTCAGTCGACACTTGTAAGCGAACAATGAAAAAAATTGAATATAAATTTTATAGGTTTTTTCTAGATTTATTTAAATAAGAGCTATTTTAATTCGTTAAAACATAGGCCAAAGAAAAACAAATTTTAACACCTAAACAAAAGAAAAGGCGCCTAGAGTGGACCAAGCAACGTAAGAACTGGACTTTAAGTCAATAGCGGTCCGTTATTTGGAGTGATGATTCGAGGTTTGAAGTTTGCGTGGGCGACGAACGAAAACGTGTCATAAGAAACACCAAAGAGGCCTTTCACAAAGATTGCCTTAAAAGTACCAAGTACCGGGATATTCTGGAAAATGAGCTACTCCCATTAATACCACGACTTCAAACTAGTGATGGAGATTTCATTTTCCAACAGGATGGTGCTTCCTACCATACAGAAAGGTCTACAATGGCGTGGTTATCTGCTGAAGCAATTCCTTTACTGGAATGGCCTTCCAGCAGCCCTGACCTTACGCCAATTGAAACTGTCTGGCATAAAATGAAGCAAACCTCCGAAAAGAGCCATGTCGGACTCTTCAAGGCCTAAAAGCTGAAACCATAAATATTTGGGAATCTTTTGGTACCGAAGAATGTCAAACATTAGTTGACACAATACCACGACGCATAGAAGCAGTTATCAAGGCCAGAGGCGACGTAACACCATGGTAAAATAAAAATTAAGACGCGTAGGCCAACTATTTTGCGTTTAAAAAAATGTATCAATCGTTATTTTATTTTTAAAGACTGCTCTATATGGTTATTTAGTTGAAGTAATTTTGTTTTTGTTACTTATTTCTATCTAAAATTAATATATATCAAGAAAAATACCAAAATATTGAGTTTATTGCCGATGGAATTTAAGAACCAGCTGATTTTTTTTTTTTTTAATCATAGGTAGTCCAACTATTTTACGTTTGGACTCGTATATCTTAATACGTATCTAACTTACTTTACTTAGATCCTTGACCCCTCTAAGGGGCACAGGGCGTCAACTACCGCTACACGCCATCTCGTTCGGTTTCTGGAAATGTATTTTAGCTCTCCCCAACTTTTACCGAGCTTTTGTGATTCCTTGTCGACTGTTCTGCGCCAAGATTTTCTCTGGCCTCCAGGTCTTCTGCCATCTTGGATAGTGGATCCCACTCCATTGCATGTCTTGCAATAGAGTCTGCACCACGACCTAGGGTGTGACCAATCCTCTTGCACTTTCTTTTCCTAATAACGATGTCAAAAGGACTTTGGCCCGTTATCCGAAGGAGTTCTTGGTTGGAGATGGTGTTAGGCCAAAAAATCCTTAGGATGTTTCGGAGACATCTATTTTCGAAAGTTTGTAGCTTCCTTGTGACAGAGGCGGTCACTTTCCATGTACTACACCCATATAGTAGTATTGACTCTACGTTCGACTGGAACGGTCGCAGCTTGGTCTTCGTACTGTAGACGTTGCTCCTCCAAACTTTAGACAGCATGCCGAAAGCAGCTTTAGCTTTGCCGATTCGGTAGTTAACATCTTTATCCGTACCACCGCCGTCTTTTGAGACAACACTAACGAGGTACAGGAAGTTGTCCACCGCTTCAACCTGCTGTCCCACAACGACAACTTGAGAAGAAGATTCAGAAATGTTGAGGATTTTTGTTTTCCCGGCGTTGATCCTCAAACCGACTTTGTTTGCCTCGCATTCCAGATTAGTCAACATATGATGAAGATCCATAATGTTGTGCGAGAGCAAACAAATATCGTCAGCGTAATCAAGATGTTGCAGGAACGAACACATCGTCCATCGAATTCCACGCGCTTGCTCGGCTAGAGATGCATGAAGGACATCCCCTATAACCACCAGGAAAAGTAGTGGAGATAGCAAACATCCTTGACGAACTCCGCTTTGATATGGAAGTCCTCTGATACCTTTCCGTTGTGCAAGACTTGACACGATGCACCCTCGTAGGTAGTCTTATAATAGCGATAATCTTCTCGGGTAATCCTCTCCTACGTAAAGCTGACCAAATGAAATCTCGATTCAAACTATCGAAAGCCTTTTCGAAGTCGATGAAGAGCAAATGAAGAGGGGAGCGGAACTCCATGCCTTGTTCTATTATGATCCTCAAGGTGTTGATGTGATCAATGCAGGATGAGCCTGCACGAAATCCCGCTTGCTCTTTGTCGATAGTAGAATCGAGATGTTCTTTGATTCGTTCCAAGATTATTTTCGCCAGTATCTTTGCCACCGCGGGGAGGACACATATCCCTCTCCAGTTTCCGCAATCCGTAAGATTTCCCTTTTTTGGTAGTTTGACGATCATCCCTTTTTCCATTCAATGGGGAAACTTTCGTTCTCCCATGCCTTTGCTATTAAGGGGTGTAGCAACTTTGCTGATGTTTGTGGATCTGCGTGGTAGAGCTCAGCGGAAATGCCGTCCAAACCTACCGCTTTGTTGTTCTTGAGGGATTTGATTGCTGATGTTATCTCGGTTATACTGGGAGGGCAGGTGCGAAAACGGGAACTAGTTTCTACGAATAGCTCATTTGGGTTAGGGGCTGGAACACCTCCGCTATCGCCTTTGTGGTTGAGCACGCTACAAAAATGTTCCTTCCATCTCCTGAGATGATCCTCATCCGTAACTAGCAGGGTGCCGTCTACATCCTTGACGAGGTGTTGTTTTCGGGAGTTGTTGTTTCCAACCAATTCCTTGGTTAACTTGTAGACGGTACCACTGTCGCACCTAGATGCTGCTTCCTCTGCCTGTTCTGCGAGGACATTTATGCGCCTCCTTTTGTCACGTCTGACACTACGCTGCACTTCTTTCCTTTTCCTACGGTACTGAGACTCGATGTTAAATCTCTCACCTACTGGGGCAGCCGCAAGTTGGGATCGAATCGCGTTCCTTTCTTCAATCTTACTCCATGTATCTGCAGAAAGCCATGTGCTTCGGCTTCTCTGCCTTATACCCACAGACTCAGTTGCGGCAGTTGCAAAGGCCTTTTTCACATTGCTCCAGTGTTGGTCTGCATTTTCTGGCGTGGCAATGCTGATAACTTCTGCTTCTGCGGCGAGGCGGTCCTTATATCTTTGGCGCACTGTAGGATCCCGTAATCTGTCGGTATTGTACCTGGGTGTACGCAGGAAGTTTTGCCGATTTCCATGTACTGCAGCAATTCGAAGTCGAACGTAGGCAAGCATAAGATGGTGAACGCGAGCTAACCCTACATGAGCACCGCGTCTGTTTCAAGACAATTTTTAAAGCGCTTGCTAATAGCAAAGTGATCGATTAAGTTCGCTGTACATTGACGATCTGTGGATAACCAACTTATCTTGTGCGAGATCCTATGCTCGAACAGAGTACCTCCAATGACTAGCTGATTTGCGTTACAGAAGTCAACCAACCGCTCTCCATTGTCGTTCCGTTCCCCGATACCATGGTTACCCAGAACGTGCTTCAACGCTGTGTTGTCCTGACCAACCTTAGCATAGCAGATCTCCCATTACGATAGTGATGTCTCCATTCGGCGAGCTTCTGAAAACCGCGCTAAGTTTCCAGAGTAAATAAAGAAAGTTCTTTTCGAAGGTGAATCCACCTGCCCTGCGCTCAACCATCTCACTTCACTTAGACCCAAGATGTCTAGGTTGTACCGTAGGAATTCATTCTCAAGTTGGAGGAATCTGGCGTTGCTAAGGCCTTCTTCGCGGTTATCGAGAAGAGTTTTAACATTCCAGAATCCAATCTTTGTCCTTGTCTGATGGCTAAAAGTCGTTATCGTTAGATCATTCCTTATCCGAGGCTGTAGTTGCCGATTCGAAGCGGTTGATTTCTTTACATGTGGTAGGTTGCCAACCCGTCACACGACCCCCAGACCCGGAGGGCCGGATCCTTGTGTAGCCTTAGGACAGCAGGCCGGATAATCCGATACCAGTAGCCCACTACGGGGATATGAGTGCTGCCGTTGACCCTTGAAGGGTTCATCCGCCACCATCTCTTTTTCAGCACCCTGGCTAGTACTGAAAATCCTTACTGACCTCAGCTCTAAATATTTTAGAGTAGCTCACGTAAGGTCTCTGTCGTCCATACTGTTGGTGACACCGTTGATTCTGATGAATTCATCCGCCGCACACCTTCTTTCTGATGGGCTCGTCTAAGACTTCAGCCGACTTATACAGCCAGTCATTTCCGACACTCGCGCTTATTTGCTTGGCAAGTCAAGCCCGGATGGATGAGACCAGTACCCGATGGTTACCACTTGGAGGTTAAATAAGCACAATTGATGTGTAGTATTCGTTACATCACTAGACATCGCCGTGTTGACGCCACTCGGTGACCACCCGCGTCCTACAACATCTAACCATCAACGTACCTAAATCAGACACTAAAAGAAAAATAATTGAATTAAAAAAAAAAAATACAACTTAAAGAGGATTAAACCTTAATATTATTTCCATAGGAATAAAAGTTGTAAGTACCTACATATTCTATAATTTTAAAAAATTGAAGCTATAAAATATTAATAACTATGTTTTAAAGACCTGAAAAGAAACGTAACCACTTTTGATACGTCGGTCGTCTGATTTAGATATTTAAATATATGGATCTAAAGCCCACTTAGAATTTAAACATTGTTTAAAAAAGGTCACGAAGAAGGAATAATTAGGTGTAGTAGGTACTGATGGGGTGATAAGCTCTTGCCAAACTGCAAACAACTTTTTTTCTTTATGACTCTTTATCTGTCTTAAAAAAAAAGTCCCTCCGCACACATTTAGACATATTTCATCGAAGATCTCATAAACTATGAGTGTCAGTTCGGAAAAGACCAATCCAAGTGGAAATACTTGTCTATGAATTAACAAAGGAAACTGTCAAAAACTCCTGGTCTTTGAAAAGACAAACAAATTTGTGTCAATTAAAGACCCAAGTAGAAAAGAACTGGCATTCGTGTCGTTCAGAGACCAAATTGACAGCTGTCAAACTGTGTCAATTCAACGACAAGTGGAAACCTAGACTTACATTTTTTTTTTTAAAGTCATCAATTTTCGATTGTGACAAGATCTGAAAATGGCAATTCATCATTTTATAGTCAATTTCACCCAAGATAAGCTCTAGTTCTTTATCATTATTTGTTCACTTAAGAGAGTTTTTTTTTTCAATGAAAAATATAAAATTTAATTGAAAATATGTTTCAGGTGAAAATAGGTTTCACTTAAACGAGTTTCGTTTAAGCGGAGTGTTTTAAAAGTAATTGGTCGATAAATGCTCGGGGATGAAAAAAGTGCTTCAGATAAAGAGGGTTTTTCTCTTAAGGGGGTTTTACTGTATCGATTTACTATACAAAAATATACAAAGATACAGTTTAAATATTATTTTTATTATGTTATCATTATTTTATAATTAATTTTGGACTGTTGGGCAGCTTTTCCATAGAAGAACTTATAGGTGCTCCCGGGTGCAGCGGTGACTTCGAAGAGCGCTTAAAGTGACTTTGTCCCGCAAACGGAATTTAAGCAGATGTTTCTTAAATCAGTAATAAGGTTCTCTGTAACTATGTTTAACTTCAATTACGAGCAAATTGGTCGAATTTGGAAACAAATTTGCAACTTTGACCGCTTGTAAGCGGTAGTTTGTCCCGCTTAACGGTTGTAAGCGGTATTTTTTTGACATCGTCTGATGTTGATTAACATCCCACGAAAGATAAACGACGAGAAAATAAGTAATTTTTTTTTTGCATGTTTCAAAAGCTCTGAGAAAGCGTTGACCCGCTATCTGGTTGTAAGCGATCCCTTTTCCTGATGTTGACTTCCAAATCTAAGCCTACAGAGTGGTCCTATTGACGAGCAAATAAGTCATCAAAAACAGTCGCGAGCTCCCGGACTATATGTACCTACCAGGGATTTAAATGAGTCTCGTAATGCTCCTGATCATGAACATCGAATACTCACTCTAAAAAGGCGATTTGAAACAGAGTAAACGCAACCAAGATGCTTACGAGTATCTTTGTTCTTGAGCATGATGACTCGTAAGTCAGCACACAAATCAAACAAGCACAAACGATTATAGGCTGCAAGAGAGTTAAAATGTGTTCGAATACAAACGAGTCTAGTTCTCGATCAATATGATCAAATGTACTTGACTCATGAACATTGCATGGCGTAGATGTGTATTTAGGGTTGGTGGCCGATGTTGGCTATTTTGTGTGGTTGGTTTTTGCGATGCCATTTGAATTTTTGTTTTATTTGCAGAATAATGACTGAGCAGTGAGCATCACTGAGATATTTGTATTGTATTATGTTCCTTGACCATAATTGTAATTAAATAAAAGATGAAATGTAGTTTTCTAACAATTTATTTAATTAAGAAAATAAAGTTTGGGTTTACTAAATCAAAATAAAATTAAATTAAATTAATTAAAAGAAATCGAACATAAAGAAATAAAACAAAAAATAAATTTAAAAAATCATAATTCCGATGCTGCTGATGTTGCAGGGATACAGCTGATAATTAAATGCGCTAATTAAAAATAAAATAAAACTCTTTGACTTTTAAAAAATATCAATACAAATTTTATTTATTGAAACGAATGAACATTTCTGTTTGAGTGGTTGTTATATGTAAACTGATTTCTTATGCCATTTTCCTTTGGACGCCCGGAAGCGTCCAGAAGCGTCCGGAAGTCTTCTGAAACCATTCCATTAGCACTAAAAATACGCTTTTGACGATTCTGAGAAGAGAAATTCGTTCTGGATTTGAAATCAGAATCCACTCAAGAAGCACTAATACATTCAAACTCAAACGTCATAACAAACTGCAATGCACTTCATGTTTTTTATTAACTTTCCATTTTTATTTATTTCGCATCCAAAATCAAATTTTTTGATTAAGATTAATTAAAAAATCAAGAAAAATTTAGTCAAAAAATATAATATGAAAGTTTTGAGTTGATACAGTCGTGTTTTACATTTTACGTTTTGTGTGGCAGCAAATAATTTCTATTTGGTGATTCAACTAAACATATACCAAAACTAAGAATTGAGTAGAAGCAACATGAAGCGTTCCATTGGATTTTAGAATGAGTGAAACCTTGAGTGAAACCAATGAATAACGCCATTAGATAATACTCATGATGATCTTTTCTTTTGGTTTTATATTTTGTGTGCTTAATCAGCAGACTCTGTCATTTATTTTCATTCTTAATAGTTTTCTTTGTTCAATAATAAAAAAAAGGGATGGTTGGTGTAATTAATTTATTATTTACTGTTTGTTTATTTTACGATGGTAAAACTTCGAAATTCTTTACACTCATCTCAGTGACTGCGTATTGATTTGTATTGAGATCGACGGTCTCAATTGAAGAGGGTACTTTAGATTTTAACATAACTCCTTTCCCCTTAGTTTTTCGTCTCCCGACGAATATATGTATATATTTTGTGACAGAGTATACCAAATAAACAATTGAAAAAGAAAAAAAAAAATAAACTGGGTGGCGCAACGGCTTCTGAAGAACCAGGGCCTAGTGACTAACATATCGCAACCATTCCTGTGTGCGTGTGTCGACAGGAATGGAAGGGACCTACAATTTTAAGCCGAATCCGAACGTCTAGACGAGAAGCACTTATTCATGTCAAGTGATACTCTTGGAGGATTTGTCAATTCCTCGCAAGAGGCAGTAGCCCTGACAAAAAAGATTTTAGGTGGACGAGGCTGGGAAGTGAACCCAGACCTCCAGCGTGACAGTCCATCGCACTAACAATTACGCTACGGGCTACTAAGTTTGAGGTAAATAATTTGGTGACTGATTTTATTAAATCAAAATTAAAGCTCTCGGTTTCCCTCCCTCTTTATTTCTTGGCTCAGATCATAACTTGAGAGCCGATATAGAATTATCTTCAGGTTTTCAATCTCTGAACCCATCTTCGCCACTTCGGGCATTCCGCAAGGGAGCCACATTGGCCCTTTCATTTTTGTGGGTTTTAGAAACGAATTCCGTAAGGTTAGTTTTGGTGGATATGTCTTTTAAAAAGCCGTGATGTTGTGGGGAGAAGAAAGATTAACAGTGAAAATAGAGAGAATCGTAGACAATGCTTTCAAAGAGCTTGGGAATTGAGGACAGCTTGGCAATAGGCCGGTACTTAGCAATATCATTCTTTACTTCTTTTTTATGAAAAGGAATAATAAAAGAGTCCTTCCATAATTTCGGAAAGATGGCTTGAGAGAGTGAAAGACGAAAAAGTGCTGAAAGGGGCTCACATAGAGAGCTAGCGCATTTTTTCAGTAAAATGGCAGACAAACCATAGGGACCAGGGGCGAAATCATCTTTAAGGAAACTTATCTTTTTGGCGACAATGTCAACACCTATTTCAATTGAGGCAGAGGAGTTGCATAGGGCATCTTTAAAGTACCTAAAATAATCGTAGTCAAATTCTTGAGGATTATTACTATATTTGTGTTTATTTTAGGGTCGCCAGATGTCGAGTTCGAATATTTAAGAGTTGATGGAAAGCTATCAGATTTCCGTTTAATATTAATAAACTGGTAGAAGCGGCTGGGATCTGAAATCAGGCTATTTTACATTTTGTCAATGTATTCTAGATAGATGAGTTCGCAAAGTGAAGAGAAACGGTGTTGAGTTTGCTGGTAGTTCGAAAATTGTAAAAAATAAAACAAAAAGAAAAAAACAAATAACAACAAAATGAATAACCAAAATATTCATTCAATTATTTTTAATATGATACCAATGTTTTCGGCAGACGCTTGCACAAATATGGGGTTTCCGAATTGGAAACATTTATATCGTGTTGTGAATGTGCGGAAAAATCATTATAAACTAAGGAAGAGAAAGATCTCTTCTCAAAGTTGATTCCTTTAAGGCTCCATGGGCGAGCACTAGAATCTGTCCAAGAAGCTGGTGTCTACTCCCTTGAAGAAGTGATTTCCCTGTTAAAGAGGAAATTTTTACACCAAAAAACTTACATTGTACTAACAAGTGAGTTACGTACAATGTACCAACTTCCAGGGGAAACCCTGATGAATTTTTTAAATATAATTAAATCATTTACAATAAAGTATAAAGCAAATGCAAAGGAACAATACCCTAGTGGGGTAGACGTTCTGACGCAAGAGCTTAACGAAATTGCTCTGCACACCTTTAGAGTGGGAATCATCAACCCAAACCATAAATTTTTCTTATTGCAAGAAAATCAAAAGAGCTTAGATGACATTGTGGCAAAGGGGAGGTTATTGGATCAAACCGAAGGCTACATGTACACATATCTACCATCAACCCATAATTTAAATCCACTCAACTATACATACAACCATACAATTAACAATACCTGTAACCCAAATCTACTTCACAACTTCAACTCTTACCCAAGTCATAATAATTTGCAAACTCAGAATAATTCCCAATAGTTACAAAATAAGTCAATGCCCAACAATTTTCCACAAAAAACTGTAACTCGATCCAAATGCACCTTCTGTGGAAAATTGGGTCATAATGTCGTAATCGCAAATCGACAACATTCTGTTCGACTTGTAAGATATACGGCCATACATACAATCAATCGTGTGTAAAAAAACAAACGCAAGTCTACCTCAATGAAGTTGGGATAGATCAAGATTGTGGCCAATGCAATTTTTGTTTACAACCGGGGCATTCCGAAACCGATAGTTTGGCTAAAGCGTAATGGGAAACCAATGAACTTGGCTAACAGCTGGAGAATCTTTGTTTGGAAAACTCCAAGGGAAATGTCGCCAATACCCCGACAATTTCCAGACAAATGTCAACATAGGGTGTAGTACATTCTTACCTATGGTTGAACTTCCTATAAACATAAGTAAGAATGGAAAAGTTCAACTCGTGGTGACACGGGTGCTCAGATTTCAATTCTGAAGAAATCTGTTTTAAAAACATTTACAATTATAAAGAGGAATACGATATTAATTAAAACAATCAACAGCCAGAGTTCGACTGTTGGCTCACTTCCATGTGAATTCCTATCGTGGAAGATGATCACCAAATATCAGGTGATGGCATTTTGGGATACGATTTCTTGTTCCAGCATTGCAATATTGAAGGCAAAGCGCAACGTTTAAAGTTCCTTCAAACGGAACCGAAAGCTGAGAGTTACTTTGTTTCTTTTTAATGCGGGAATTCAAGAGGGATGAGTGCCAATCTTAGTTGTAATACTAGTTGGGACAAAATGAAGGCTTACCAGAGGAGCGCTCTGAAGTCTCTATGCCAAAAGTACAAGAGAAAACAATTATTGTGGGTAAAGATTTGGTAGAGGAAGCTAAACATATATCCAATCTTAGTTCGGAATCTAAGCATGTTGGAATATTTCCGAGCACCTCTCATACCAGGTCAAGTCCTGCAACTTTTGCTATCGCCACTAATCCTGATCATGAAGAGAACTTTCAAGCTCAGATAAAGGAAGTTAAATTACCTCCACGATCAGAAATATTAATTCAGCAGGAACAGCGTGGCAGAAATGCTCTGTTTATCTCGTGAACTTAATGAAGGTGTTTACCTAAGTAACTGTATTATCAACAACGAGAATGGAAAAGCTGTTGTTAGTGTCTTAAACTGCAATGATTATGAGGTAGAACTTCAAAGGCAGTTCATCGTATGTGAACCCCTTGAAGATTACGACGTAATTCAGATGGACAAATATAAAGACTCAATTGAAAATAATGAAACTGACAATGACGGGTTTACAGGAGACTTGAGACACATTTTTTGTGTTGAAGAACAAGACTGTTCATAAAACAAAAATGAAGAGAGTAGATAAAATTCTTCAAATCGTCAAACTGGTTGAAGATTTAAACAATGAAGAAAAAATACCCTTATTGACTTGTTTTATGAATATGAAGATATTTTTCTTCTGAACGGGGATCAACTTTCATGTATAGCAAGTATAGAACATTCTATTAAAACATCACCCACTCAACCACCAATAAACCAAAAAATGTATCGCCTACCGTATGTCCATTGAGAAGTGATAGAGAAACAAGTTTCTCAAATGTTGGAACAAGGAGTCATTGAAAAAAGCAACAGTCCTTGGAATTCACCCCTATTGGTAGTTCCCAAAAAATCGGGACCCGATGGCGAGAAGCGTTGGAAGGTCGTAGTATACTATCGAAAACTGAACGAAGCCACGATAGGCGATGCCTTCCCACTGCCTAGAATAGAAGATATTCTGGACCAGTTGGGACATGCTCGATACTTTACCACACTTGACCTTGCAAGCGGCTACCATCAAATAAAAGTGAACGAACAGGACAAAGAAAAAACAGCTTTTAGTACTCCTGGCGGACATTATCATTTTCGACGAATGCCATTTGGTTAAGAGGAGCACCTGCAACTTTCCAGAAATTAATGAATTTCGTTCTAACTGGAAAGTCTGGTTTAAAATCTTAGGTCTATATAGATGATATACTAGTATTTGCGAGTAATTTAAAATCGTTTATTGAAAATTTGGCCAACTTTTTTAATGATTTAAAATTCATAATTTAAAACTTCAACCAGAAAAATGTTGCTTCTTACAAAAAGAAATAGTTTATTTAGGTCATAAATGTACAGTTGAAGGAGTTCAACCTGATCCGGATCGAACTGATCCTGTAAAAAACTTTCCTTTTCCTAAAACAGTCAAACAAGTCCAATCGTTTTTAGGTTTCGCAAATTATTATCGTAATTTTATACGAAATTTCTCAGAAATAGTATCTCCTATCAATAAACTCTTACGAAAAGACATTAAATTCAATTGGGATGCAAAATGCCAAGATGCTTTCGAAAAATTAAAATATTTCATAATAACCCCGCCTGTTTTAATCTACCCTGACTTCAAAAAAAACTGAGGCTTTGGGCGCAGTTTTGTCTCAAGGAGAACTAGAAAATTAACAACCCATTGCTTACGCAAGTCGATCGTTAAATAAAGCTGAAAAGGGGTATTCCACCATAGAAAAGGAACTTCTCGCAATTGTGTGGTCTGTAAAGACCACTATATGCTATTTATATGGTAGACACTTCAAAGTTTTTACGGATCACAAACCGTTGCGTGGACAAGTGAATGTTAAGGACCCTACCAGTAGAATACTACGGCTTCGACATAAATTGTCAGAATTTGATTTCAAAACTGAATATTAAACGAATATAACTCGCAACTTCTGAGATAGACTCCGCTGTAGGTTCTGTAGTTATTCGTTCCAAATCGAAAAAAAAAAAAATGACGAGAACACTATTGTTATTACTGATCAGAAGAATGCTCAAAGTGATGTGGACAAAGAAGACTCCCTCTTAAAGGATCAGACTAGAGACATTTCTCAACAAGCGAAATCAGAATTCAAATTACTCACTGACCAAGATGATGATGTGCTGCACTGGAGAAATGGGACGCTGTTGTGGGCTGTAATGCCAACGCGCACCATTTGCAGTGGGGAAGCACTGATATCAACGAAAGGGGTGAGTTACTCTTTGAATTTATTATTGAAAATAACATTTTGGTAGCGAACAGAGGGAATGAGCTCACTTTTGTCACCAAAACTCGTCAAGAGGTACTTGATGTAACTATATTAAATAACTCAGATACCATATTCATAGATCAGTGGAAGGTATTAAAAGAGGAATCATTCTCTGACCATAAACTCATAGAATTCTTAATACCTGACACCCCAGATCCTCACAAACCATTTAGAAATCTCAGAAGAATAAACTGGGAAATTTTTAATAGGGAGATAGAAACAGAATTACGAAAGCTAAATACTGATGCGTTGCAAGAACCCGAGATTATAGAGAAAGCTACTGATAGCTTCACTGAAATTCTCGGTAAAGCCTTCGAAAAAGGATGTCCATTAAAACCAGGACGACAGGGTAAAAAGATACCACCCTGGTGGACAACTGAACTTGACAACATCAGGAAGGAAACAAGAATACTTTTTAATGTTGCCAAGCGCACAAGAGCAGATAGTGACTGGGAAACTTACAAATCTAGTCAAAAGAAATTCAAGATGGAAACTCAAAGAGCCAAACGGAGCTCATGGAGAAACTTCTGCAATCAAATTGAGAGTACCAACGAATCAGCTAGACTCAGAAAAACACTTGCTAAGGGACTAAGTTTTCTAGGATCTCTTAAGGAACCCAATGGACATTGGACGGAATCGTGTAGCGAAACACTGGAACTCCTGGTAAACGCTCACTTCTTTAGTTGCACCTCTAAAGGGAATAACAACCCACAAGTAGAACGCTGCATAGAGAACACAACACCAACAGAGCTGATTACCGAAGAAAGGATTAAATAGGCTATTAACTCCTTTTCACCGTATAAATCACCAGGTTTGGATGGTGTCTTCCCCATGATGCTACAAAAATGTGAACACCATGTAATCCCACACTTAAAAAACATATTCCTAAGTATCCTTAAATTAGGATATGTGCCGAAGGCGTGGCGAGAAGTCAAAGTGGTGTTCATTCCCAAAGCAGGAAAGCCAAGCCACACGACCGCTTAAGATTTCAGACCCATTAGTCTCACGTCTTTTCTCTTAAAGACATTAGAAAGATTGATTGATATATATATACGCAACGCACTGAGCCCGGAATTCATATCTCCAGCCCAGCATGCTTATACAAAAGGTAAAAGTGTTGACAGCACTACAAAGTGTCGTCAGCACAATTGAAAACACGCTCAAAGACAAAGAATACACCCTTGCTGCCTTTCTAGACATTGAAGGAGCCTTCAACAATGTTCAGAACGAGGCGGTGGAAGGAGCGCTCGTGAATCTTAATGTGAATAACGCTATTATCAGATGAATAATGTTCATGTTGAAAAACAGAGAGATCAACTCAGAGCTAGGAGGAGTGCATATCAAAGTATCTACTACCAGAGGAACCCCACAAGGTGTGGTGCTTTCTCCCCTTCTCTGGACACTCGTGATGAACACAGTTCTTGTGAGACTAAGATACAGTGGAGTCAAAGTAATTGCATATGCAGATGATCTAGCATTACTAACGACAGGCAAATTTCCCTCCACAATTAGTGAACAAATAGAAAATGCCCTATCAATAGTGAATACATGGACTAGGAATTGTGGACTTGCGGTTAATCCGCAAAAAACCGAACTAGTCCTTTTTACGAACAAACGGAAAATACCGACTTTCAAGATTCCTTTCATTTAAGGGACCCAACTCAAAATCTCCGATCACGCAAAAAACCTTGGTGTAATCTTGGATAATAAATTGAATTGGAGTCGCAACGTTAAATAAAGAACTAACAAAGCCATGTTTGCATTCTACTCCTGCAACAGGATATTTGGTAAAACCTGGGGACCTAGCCCAAAAATTATCAGGTGGATGTACACGGCGATAGTTAGACCTGTACTGACATACGGTAACGTAGTCTGGTGGAATGCGCCCGACAAAGTTACTAACCTTAAACTCATGACCAAGGTACAAAGAATGGCATGTATTGGACTCACTGGGGCTATGAGGTCCACCCCCACAACGGACTTGGAAGCTTTACTCAACTTAACACCCCTTGATCTATTTGTACAAGAATCGGCAGCCAAGAGCGCACTTCTGCTAA
The DNA here is from genome assembly GCA_949320155.1 of Melangyna quadrimaculata. Taxonomy (NCBI): domain Eukaryota; kingdom Metazoa; phylum Arthropoda; class Insecta; order Diptera; family Syrphidae; genus Melangyna; species Melangyna quadrimaculata. The sequence continues at coordinate 276,818,896 of OX439483.1, forward strand.
GCCAAACTGGTAGCTGGAAGCGCAGCGCCATAGGACACGCGCAGATTCTGCAGAAATACACGGGAAGTATGGTATGGACTGCCTACATTACACCCCGTTTAGACTTTCACAAGCCGTTCACGATCGCCCTTCCTAGTAGAAAGGATTGGCAAACCAAAGAACCATCAACCTGCGAATCGATGATAGCAATATATACCGACGGTTCCAAGATGGATACTGGTGTTGGTGCAGGCTTCTTTTCGGAAACTCTTGGACTAGCCAGCTCATTCAGACTTCCTAATTACAGCAGTGTCTTCCAAGCTGAGGTCCTGGCAGTGACGAAAGCTGCTAGACAGGTCTCAATGATGGCAATACCACAAGCGGATATCACCTTTTTCATTGACAGCCAAGCGGCAATAAAAGCAATTTCTGCCATTGAAATAAAATCGAAGCTTGTGAAATGCTGTCGCTCTAGTTCTAGCTATAACCAACAAGAAATAACCAACAAGAGATGGAACTCACTCGATACCTGTGTTATAACTAGAAAATTATGGCCTAGTTTCGATAAACAAAAGACCGACAAGATCATCCACCTGGGAAAAAAGTCTCTATCTATTCTCGTGAGCGTTACCACTGGACACAACCAGCTGGGTTACCATAAGAAAAAGATGAGTCTCAGTATGGACGACTTATGTAGAGGATGTGGTGACAAAGAGATACATGAGGATACTCCACACTACCTTTGTCACTGCCCTGCACTATGTCATCTAAGAAATAGGCTCCTCGGGAGACATTCCTTCCATGACTTAGAGGAACTATCTGACATTACAAGCAATAACATGTTAAAATTTTTTAACGCTACAAAATGGGTTGACAATTCTTAAATACAGCTAAACAAATGAGTCACATACAGCAACCCACTGATCTATTAAACTCAACCGCCAGACGTTGCATGGAGCCATTGCTCCTACGGGCCTGGTGGTGGGGATGATTTAAACAGTGGAGGTAAAGAGAAGGGACCATGCCCTTGAAAAGACGATGGTGCGTTGGCCTCTCCTCAACCTGGTGATTGTGCTTACGGACACTTCTTCAGTAACCTGAAGAGTAATCTTACTGAACGGGGCAGACGCATGCACCAACCACTGATCTATCAAGCTCACCCAGCGGACGTTGCATGGAGCCACTGCTCCTACGGGCCCGGTGGAGAGATGATATTTCCGGTGGGGGTAAATGAGGGGATCACGCCCTAAGAAGACCATGGTGCGTTTAACTCTCCTAAACCCGGTGTTAATATGCCGTCAGACAATTCTTCAATACCTTGATAGCTTCACCGAGTTAACTAGGCAGACACATACACCAACCACTGATCTTTCAAACTCATCCACCAGACGTTGCACGGAGCCACTGCTCCTACGGGCCTGGTGGGGGGATGATTTAACCGGTGGGCGTAGGGGGGATCAAGCCCTTAAAGGACAATGATACTTTGGTCTCTCCTAAACCCGGTGATTGTGCCGACGACGTAGGTTTATATGACAGAACAGGGTAGACGCAGACACCAACCACTAATCTTTCAAACTCACTCACCAGACGTTGAATGGAGCCACTGCTCCTACAGGCCTGGGGTGGAATCGGCTAAGGTGATTTGTGATCAATGATAGTCATTATCAACTAATTCCGTCTGCGTAAGGTGATAGTCACATGTGATAATCACATTTTTGTGACTATTTCGTGTGACAGCTATTCTGCTATCACTTTCATACAAATCAAGTCAAAATATTGTTTGAATAAATTTGTATTGTAAAAAAAAAAATTATATTTGTATTTTAAAAATATTTTTTTTATTTGACAGGAATTTAGACAAAAAATGATGGCGTCCACAAGAATTTAGTGCATAAAATATTGAGCCCACAGATCCGTTATGAATATTCAAGAGCATTGAATTGTCACGGCTTTTTAATTGGAACAAATTTTTTTTTGTTCAGTGAACGGTTGCAAAATTTAACAAAATATTAATTCGCTTAATCATCAAGTAAAAAACAAATTCAATAACTTAAAGCAGAAGAGCGGGTTTCTTAAAATCCGCCAAAGAACACACCGGCAACGTTGTTTAAGCACTTGAAACTGAGTTATTTCCGATTATTTGTTATCTAACAAACTACGAACGCACAGTTTTTATCTATTATTTGCAATTAATTACTAACTTTGTTCAATTTTAACACTGCTGAATATTCATTTTCTTTTTATTACCTAAACTTGGCTAAGCGACGGAGAAAATCTTCAAGTCGATTTGTGAGAAATGTCAAATCTAACTTGTATGTGTACAAATTATGTGTTTTCTCTCAAAGTGATACCAAATTTGCACTAATTTTTTGTGATCACCTTACGCAGATGGAAAATAAAATCTTATCACATGTGACTATCAAAAATGTGATGATCACAAATCACCTTACGCGATTCCACCCCTGGTGAGTGGATGATCTATTCAGAGGAGGTAGAGGTAGAGATCACGCCCTTAAAAGACAACGGTGCGTTAACCTCTCCACAACCCGGTGATTATGCGCAAACAGACACTTCTCCAACACCTTAATGGGACCAACTTAACAAAGCTACCAAATACACCAACCACTGATTTATCAAACTTACCCGCCAGACGATGCATGGAGCCACTTCTCCTGCGGGCCTGGTGGTGGAATGATTTACCTGTTGGGGGTAAGGGAGAGGTTCACGCTCTAAAAACACTATGGTGGGCTGGCACATGTTATTCAGAGGTGAACTCCGTTTATAGTTGGTACGATAGTGTGTTATATAAATTTTGTCAGGTAAACCTCTTAAAATACAAATTGGGACATAAAAATTAACGTGAAACAAAAGGTTCAAAGCATCGATATTACGATCAGTAAGATAAACAATAAAAACAAAACATAAACAAGAACGTCTGTTCTCCAGACTAGGTAGATCTATTAGTTTTAGACGGCTACTATATGAAGGAAGATTCAAAGGATCCTGCATAGATAAGTCAATTTGAGTGCTTTAAGACTGACGGAAGATCATTTATAAATAATATAAAAAGAACTGTACCCAAGTGGCTGCCTCGGGGACCCCAGAATTTATATTCGTCGCGGCGGAGAAACATTCGCCGTTGGCTTGGGAACTCTCATTTATCTCCATGGAAATAAGTGTTGACAAGCGAATGTTTCACCTTAAAGGCTCTCCCAAACCAGCGTGAAACATTCGGCGCGGCACAATAGGTACTGTTGTCGCTTTTAATCGGTGAAACCATCCTCAATACAACTTTTGTAAGAGAATAGCGATCGAACAGCAGTCCAGGTATATTATGTCCATGACATTTCCGCGTTCAAGATCGTAGCCAAAGCGATTTGGAAAGATTTGTTTTGTAATTCCTTCTGACAAAAAACTATTACAACAACAAATCAAGGTATCTGAACATTTTTGGATAGGTTGACACCGTCTCGGATAGGTTCCTTAACGCAAGGAACGTGAAAGGGAAATTTACGTTTTAAAAAAATTCCATTTAATGCAATTGACACAGCATAACCCTTCAATTTTATTAACCCCAATAGAAACGGATCAAATTTAACTGGGATCAAACTTAAAAAAAATTTAACGCAATAGGCACACTGCCTTACGCTGCGCGTATAGTAGTGTGACAAAGCGATGCGATGCGAGAAACGTTTCCGTGCGATAAAAATATTTACATTTATTTATACTTATAAACGTGGGCACAGTGAAGCGATATTTTCTGCGAGTGTTGCGATTTTATCACATACTTATCGCAAGCATCACGTTCACAAACTCTTTTGACCACTTTTGATCGAATCTCGAATACCTTCTCCCATCGCATCGCTTTGTCGCACTACTGTACGCGCAGCCTTAGACATGAATTTTAAAGATAGGACGATTAGAACTCCAGTTATAGGCTTATACAAAAAAATCATCATATATATTATTTCAGTAGTACATGCCTGTTTTTAAGCCAACATACTGAACCGATTTTAATGGTTGAGGTGTCAAAAAAAAAAAAAAATAAATAAATAAATCGGGTGGCACAATGGCTCATGAAGAACCAGGGCCTAGTGACTAACAACTCTAGAAATAATTATTAAGTCAATAAGCTTTACTTTGGCATCAAAATAATCACCTATTTTTTCTTCAAAATCTCTCAAAATTGACAATTAATATTTTCAATGATAGTTTTCAATGATAGCTATAACTGGGGCCTAAGGGTCCAGTTATAGCTATCATTGAAAATATTAATTGTCAATTTTGAGAGATTTTGAAGAAAAAATAAAAGATTATTTTGATGCAAAAGTAAAGCTAATTGACTTAATAATCATTTCTTGTTAAAACAAAATTCAATTTGGCACAACTTTTCTTGTAAAATGACTTTTAATTTTTCAATGATGAACTACCTTACCAATGATCATTGAAAAAATTAAAAGTTACTTTATGGGGAAGATATCGGTAAAAATGAATTTTTTTTTTAGGGGAAATAATTTTGAAGTCGTAAGATATATTTCTGCATTTAAATATTCAATGATTAAACTTTCGAAGGGCCTCAAAATCATCAGCTAACTTTCAATGATGGTTTTCAATGATAGCTATAACTGGGGCCATAGCTATCATTGAAAACCATCATTAAAAAAGTTAGCTGTTGATTTTGAGACCCTTGGAAAGTTTAATCATTGAAAATTTTAACGCAGAAATAAAGCTTACGACTTCAAAATTATTTCTCCTCCATAAAAAATTCATTTTGACCCATATCTTCCCCATTACGTTACTTTTAATTTTTCCAATGATCATTGGTAAGGTAGTTCATCATTGAAAAATTAAAAGTCATTTTATGAGAAAAGTTGTGAAAAATTGAATTTTGTTTTAGGGGCCAGTTATAGCTATCATTGAAAACCATCATTGAAAATATTAATTGTCCATTTTGAGAGATTTTGAAGAAAAAATAAATGATTATTTTGATGCCAAAGTAAAGCTTATTGACTTAATAATTATTTCTAGATAAAACAAAATTCAATTTTGGGCAATTTTTCTCATAAAATGACTTTTAATTTTTCAATGATGAACTACCTTACCAATGATCATTGAAAAATTAAAAGTTACTTTATGGTGAAGATATGGGTCAAAATGATTTTTTTTTGAAAGAGAAATGATTTTGAAGTCGTAAGCTATATTTCTGCATTAAAATATTCAATGATTAAACTTTCGAAGGGTCTCAAAATCAACAGCTAACTTTTTCAATGATGAATTTCAATGATAGCTATAACTGGCCCCTTACCTAGAAATAAATATTAAGTAGAAATAAATATTAAGTAAATTATCTTTACTTTGGCATCAAAATAATCACCTATTTTTTCTTCAAAATCTCTCAAAATTGACAATTAATATTTTCAATGATAGTTTTCAATGATAGCTATCATTGAAAACCATCATTGAAAAAAATAGCTGTTGATTTTGAGACCCTTCGAAAGTTTAATCATTGAATATTTTAATGCATATTTGGCCACTTTTGATCGAATCTCGAATACCTTCTCGCATCGCATCGCTTTGTCGCACTACTGTACGCGCAGCCTTAGACATACATTTTAAAAATAGGACGATTAGAACTCCAGTTATAGGCTTATACAAAAAAATCATCATATATATTATTTCAATAGTACGTGACTGTTTTTAAGCCAACATACTGAACCGATTTTAATGGTTGAGGTGTCAACAAAAAAAAATAAATAAACCGGGTGGCACAACGGCTCATGAAGAACCAGGGCCTAGTGACTAACAACTCGCAATTATTCCTGTGTGCGCCTTTTGACAGGAATGGAAAGGACCTACAATTTTATGCCGAATCCGAACGGATAGACGAGAAGCACTTATTCGTGACAAGTGATACTCCTGGAGGATTTGTCAATTCCTCGCAAGAGGCAGTAGCCCTGAAAAAAAAACTTTAGTTTTTAGGTGGACGAGGCTGGGAAGCGATCCCAGACCACCAGCGTGACAGTCGAACGCACTAACCAGTACGCTACGGGCTGAGGTGTCAAAACAATCGAATTTTCCCAAGGACTTCGAGATTTATAGTTTTATTTTATAATTATTTATAATTTAATTAAAAACTAGCTTTAAAAATGTATACAATATAAAAGAAAGAATTTTAATCGTATTAAATATGACCATTTTTACAAATCACGTTACAGCCTAAACTACAAGTCTTAAAAATTCAAACTAATATCTATACGATTGCAAATTTTATGTAGGTGAGCATTAAGAACGGATTTTTTGATATTCGCATATTTTAAAGGGTAAACGAGGGTAAATGTAGGGCAAAGTCGGATTTCTAACTTCTAAACGCCACGTCGTAGGAACTTCATTTTTTCTTTATTTCAAAGATCTTTTAGAATTAGGAAGAAAGCACGTACATCTTTTTTTTGCAAAAATCGAAATCACCAAGATTTACCCGTTTTAGGACTGAAATAGGCACAAATATTCGTTACGAAAAATGCTTTAAAGTTGTATAAGGATACATTTTTTTATAAATATTTTACATATTTTTTAAGATAATAAAAAAATAAATTATCCACGATTAAGGAATTTTTGATAGGATTTTTTTTTTCATACCCAAAATAATTTTTGAAAAAAGCTAGATTTTTTTGAACAATTTTTCAAAGTATTTGATTTTTATCTTTTTAATGGTTTGTTGGAAAAATCTCAAATTTTACTATGTTATAGATTAATTTGATGGCAATTAAATGGTAAACATATTATCTTTCTAACTTATCATTTGACAGATTTATTTAAGAAGGAGTAAAAATTTTGAAATTTCTATTTTTTTTGTTTTTTTATTAATATCTCTTTAATTAACTATCGTACAGGTCTCCAATGTACTAATGAAATATAGCTATATGTTCTAGGAATTTGCATAAGTAAAAATTATATTCCTATTGTACCGTTGAGCTGAAAAATTAACAATATAATATTGTTTATACATATTACTTAATAACATGTGAGTGTGTGCATGGATTGATTTTGTTTTTTCTTATATTTAATCTCAATGGAATACCCATTTCGTACCTCATTTTTTAATCTACCTCCTATATTAGGGGCCAGTTATAGCTATCATTGAAATTCATCATTGAAGAAGTTAGCTGTTTGTTTGCTATCATTGGAAACCATCATTGAAAAAATTAGCTGTTGATTTTGAGACCCTTCAAAAGTTAAACCATTGCATATTTTGATGCAGAAATATAGCTTACGACTTCAAAATTATTTCTCCTCCAAAAAAAAAAAATCACTTTGACTCATATTTTTCCCATAGTTTAACTTTTAATTTTTCAATGATCATTGGTTAGGTAGTTCACCATTGATAAATTAAAAGTCATTTTATGAGAAAAGTTGTGCAAAATTGAATTTTGTTTAACCTAGAAATAATTATTAAGTCAATTAGCTTTACTTTGGCATCCATATAATCATTCATTTTTTCTTCAAAATTGATAATTAGCATTTTCAATGATGGTTTTCAATGATAGCTATAACTGGCCCCTTAGCGCCACAATTGATTTTTTTAAATTCATAAAAAATCGAATAAAATCCATAGAAATGCTCCGCTTTGTTCATTGGCAAAATTCGTCAACCACTACAAAGACCCGTTATCTCAAATTATTTTTTATTCGATTATTTTTAATATAGAAAATCATAAATTCATTTCTACTCGGCCGATATTTAAAATTAAGATCTCAAAATTTAGCTATGCGATGTGGCTAAATTTGTGTATAAAAATTATAAGGGGAGGGGGTGAAAAATTTCATACTAAAAGGGTGTGTAAGTGACCCCTCAAATTTATATTACACATATTAAATTTAAAACTTGATGAAATTTTTTCGAAATTCAAAAAACTAATCATGCACAATTATAGCCGTAACATTCTTCTACAAATATGTGGATAATTTTATGTTTGTGAATTTAACGGAAAAAAAGTAGGGGCAATTTAATTAATAAATCACATGAAAACCTATATTTAGGCAACTTTGGAGGTTTCAAAATTGAGTAATACTTAATAGTTCATAATAAATGATACATGAAATTTAGGTAGAAATTTATAACTTAAATTTGTGTGTAGAAATTATTGCAAAATATTAAACAAATTTGTACTAAAAATGTGTTTTAATGAGTAATCAACACAATTATTCGTACTTTTAATTCAAAAGTTAATAAAAAAGGTATATATTTCAAGAAAATAATGATGCACATTTAAAAGTTTGAACTTCTTCTACAAATATGTGAGTAATTTTGAATTTGTAAATCTAACGGGAAAAAAAGCAGGGGCAATTTAATGCAATAAATCACAATAAAGCTGCATTAACCCAACTTTAGAGGCTTCAAACTTGAGTAAAACTTAACAGTTTATAACAAATGATACAAGAAATTCAAAAAGAAATTTATAATCTAAATTCCTGTGTTAAAATGTTTGCCAAATCTTAAAAAAATTCATACAAAGAATGTGATTTAGTGAAAAATCTATTCGATTTTTTGGTATTTTAAATGCAAAAGTTAATCAAAAATTGATAAATTAAAAAAAACAAAACCAACACGATAATTGCTCTAATTCTCCTCTAAAATATTGCTAATAAATGTTAAGTGATTATTTCAACTAAAGCCACTCTAAAATTAGTTTTATATATTTATATACCAACAAAATGCAAACTGGAACATGCTTTTTCAACGAATTTTGTTTTTATAATCTCACCACGCCCATAAAATATTTTTAAATTTTAAAATTATAAATTTTGAAAATCCAATAAATATTTTGATATATAAAACATAACTGTGCGTCGATCACAAGCTTCACAAAATAATTTCAAATATTAAAATTTTACATTTGAAATATTTTTACAGAGAAATCCAAAAAAAATTTAAAATTGTCAATTTGTCTGCATAAATCTATAAAATCGGAAAGTACTTGTCCGAATTTCAAAATTTAGATGTCTATGGAAAGGCCATTGTCTCACTATTTAAATACAAACAAAACATTAATAGATGTTCATACAATTTTAAAGACTAATACGCTTAAACATATAAAATACCTAAAAAAATTTTACTATGTTATAGATTAATTTGATGGCAATTAAATGGTAAACGTATTATCTTTCTAACTTATCATTTGAAAGATTTATTTATTTATTTATTTATTTTTTTTTTTGTTTTTTTATTAATATCTCTTTAATTAACTATCGTACAGGTCTGCAATGTACTAATGAAATATAGCTATATATTCTAGGAATTTGCATAAGTAAAAATTATATTCCTATTGTACCGTTGAGCTGAAAAATTAACAATATAATATTGTTTATACATATTACTTATTAACATGTGAGTGTGTGCATGGATTGATTTTGTTTTTTCTTATATTTAATCTCAATGGAATACCCATTTCGTACCTCATTTTTTAATCTACCTCCTATATTAGGGGCCAGTTATAGCTATCATTGAAATTCATCATTGAAGAAGTTAGCTGTTTGTTTGCTATCATTGGAAACCATCATTGAAAAAATTAGCTGTTGATTTTGAGACCCTTCAAAAGTTAAACCATTGCATATTTTGATGCAGAAATATAGCTTACGACTTCAAAATTATTTCTCCTCCAAAAAAAAAAAATCACTTTGACTCATATTTTTCCCATAGTTTAACTTTTAATTTTTCAATGATCATTGGTAAGGTAGTTCACCATTGATAAATTAAAAGTCATTTTATGAGAAAAGTTGTGCAAAATTGAATTTTGTTTAACCTAGAAATAATTATTAAGTCAATTAGCTTTACTTTGGCATCCATATAATCATTCATTTTTTCTTCAAAATTGATAATTAGCATTTTCAATGATGGTTTTCAATGATAGCTATAACTGGCCCCTTAGCGCCACAATTGATTTTTTTAAATTCATAAAAAATCGAATAAAATCCATAGAAATGCTCCGCTTTGTTCATTGGCAAAATTCGTCAACCACTACAAAGACCCGTTATCTCAAATTATTTTTTATTCGATTATTTTTAATATAGAAAATCATAAATTCATTTCTACTCGGCCGATATTTAAAATTAAGATCTCAAAATTTAGCTATGCGATGTGGCTAAATTTGTGTATAAAAATTATAAGGGGAGGGGGTGAAAAATTTCATACTAAAAGGGTGTGTAAGTGACCCCTCAAATTTATATTACACATATTAAATTTAAAACTTGATGAAATTTTTTCGAAATTCAAAAAACTAATCATGCACAATTATAGCCGTAACATTCTTCTACAAATATGTGGATAATTTTATGTTTGTGAATTTAACGGAAAAAAAGTAGGGGCAATTTAATTAATAAATCACATGAAAACCTATATTTAGGCAACTTTGGAGGTTTCAAAATTGAGTAATACTTAATAGTTCATAATAAATGATACATGAAATTTAGGTAGAAATTTATAACTTAAATTTGTGTGTAGAAATTATTGCAAAATATTAAACAAATTTGTACTAAAAATGTGTTTTAATGAGTAATCAACACAATTATTCGTACTTTTAATTCAAAAGTTAATAAAAAAGGTATATATTTCAAGAAAATAATGATGCACATTTAAAAGTTTGAACTTCTTCTACAAATATGTGAGTAATTTTGAATTTGTAAATCTAACGGGAAAAAAAGCAGGGGCAATTTAATGCAATAAATCACAATAAAGCTGCATTAACCCAACTTTAGAGGCTTCAAACTTGAGTAAAACTTAACAGTTTATAACAAATGATACAAGAAATTCAAAAAGAAATTTATAATCTAAATTCCTGTGTTAAAATGTTTGCCAAATCTTAAAAAAATTCATACAAAGAATGTGATTTAGTGAAAAATCTATTCGATTTTTTGGTATTTTAAATGCAAAAGTTAATCAAAAATTGATAAATTAAAAAAAACAAAACCAACACGATAATTGCTCTAATTCTCCTCTAAAATATTGCTAATAAATGTTAAGTGATTATTTCAACTAAAGCCACTCTAAAATTAGTTTTATATATTTATATACCAACAAAATGCAAACTGGAACATGCTTTTTCAACGAATTTTGTTTTTATAATCTCACCACGCCCATAAAATATTTTTAAATTTTAAAATTATAAATTTTGAAAATCCAATAAATATTTTGATATATAAAACATAACTGTGCGTCGATCACAAGCTTCACAAAATAATTTCAAATATTAAAATTTTACATTTGAAATATTTTTACAGAGAAATCCAAAAAAAATTTAAAATTGTCAATTTGTCTGCATAAATCTATAAAATCGGAAAGTACTTGTCCGAATTTCAAAATTTAGATGTCTATGGAAAGGCCATTGTCTCACTATTTAAATACAAACAAAACATTAATAGATGTTCATACAATTTTAAAGACTAATACGCTTAAACATATAAAATACCTAAAAAAATTTTACTATGTTATAGATTAATTTGATGGCAATTAAATGGTAAACGTATTATCTTTCTAACTTATCATTTGAAAGATTTATTTATTTATTTATTTATTTTTTTTTTTGTTTTTTTATTAATATCTCTTTAATTAACTATCGTACAGGTCTGCAATGTACTAATGAAATATAGCTATATATTCTAGGAATTTGCATAAGTAAAAATTATATTCCTATTGTACCGTTGAGCTGAAAAATTAACAATATAATATTGTTTATACATATTACTTATTAACATGTAAGTGTGTGCATGGATTGATTTTGTTTTTTCTTATATTTAATCTCAATGGAATACCCATTAATTTCGTACCTCAGTTTTTAATCTACCTCCTATATTAGGGGCCAGTTATAACTATCATTGAAATTCATCATTGAAGAAGTTAGGTGCCAGTTAAAGCTATCATTTAAAACCATCATTGAAAAAGTTAACTGTTGATTTTGAGACCTTTCGAAAGTTTAATCATTAAATATTTTAATGCAGAAATATAGCTTACGACTTCAAAATTATTTCTCCTCCAAAAAAAAAATCACTTTGACTCATATTTTTCCCATAGTGTAACTTTTAATTTTTCAATGATCATTGGTAAGGTAGTTCATCATTAAAAAAAAAAATGTAATTTTATGAGAAAAGTTGTACCAAATGGAATTTTGTTTTACCTAGAAATAATTATTAAGTTAATTAGCTTTAGTTTAGCATCAAAATAATGATTTATTTTTTCTTCAAAATCTCTCAAAGTTGACAATTAATATTTTCAATGATGGTTTTCAATGATAGCTATAACTGGCCCCTAACTTCGATTTTGCTTATTAGTAGTTGCCGAGTTTTCGCGTAAATTCTGCAAAAATTTCAATAAAGAATTTGCTTAGCAGTGATTTTGCTTATAGGTAAGTGATTTCAGATTCATCATGTAAATTCAGAAAAAAGTTGCTCTCTATTACTGATTTAGCTTAACTGCGACTCTGCTTATTAGTTATTGCAGAGTCATCGCGTAAATTCACCAAAAATTTCAATACAGATTTAGCTTAACAGTGATTTCGCTTATTAGTGATTCCGGAGTCATCGTGTAAATTCAACAAAAAGTTGTTCTTTATTACTGATTTAGCCTAACTGTGATTCTGCCTATTAATTATTACAGAGTTATCGCGAAAATTCACCAAAAATTTCAATACAGATTTAGATTAACAGTGATTTCGCTTGTTATTGATTTCAGAGTCCCTTAGGGCCCAGTTATAGCTATCATTGGAAACCATCATTGAAAATATTAATTGTCAATTTTGTGAGATTTTGAATAAAAAATAAATGATTATTTTGATGCCAAAGTAAAGCTTATTGACTTAATATTTATTTCTAGGTAAAAAAAATTTTTATTTGGTTCAACTTTTCTCATAAAATGACTTTTAATTTTTCAATGATGAACTACCTTACCAATGATCATTGGAAAAATTAAAAGTTACGTTATGGAGAAGATATGGGTCAAAATGAATTTTTTTTGAAGGTGAAATAATTTAAAAGTCGTAAGCTATATTTCTGCATTAAAATATTTAATGATTAAACTTTCGAAAGGTCTCAAAATCAACAGCTAACTTTTTCAATGATGGTTTTCAATGATAGCTATAACTGGCCCCTAAGGGGCATTGAAAATAATAATTGTCAATTTTGAGAGATTTTGAAGAAAAAATAATTGATTATTTTGATGCAAAAGTAAAGCTTATTGACTTAATAATTATTTCCAGGCAAAACAAAATTCAATTTGGCACAACTTTTCTCATAAAATGACTTTTAATTTTTCAATGATGAACTACCTTACCAATGATCATTGAAAAAATTAAAAGTTACGTTATGGGGAAGATATGGGTCAAAATTAATTTTTTTTGGAGGAGAAATAATTTTGAAGTCTAAAGCTATCTTTCTGCATTAAAATATTCAATGATTAAACTTTTGAAGGGTCTCAAAATCAACAATTAACTTTTTCAATGATGGTTTCTAATGATAGCTAGAGGAAAGAGGAACGCCGACTTCTCAGGAGGAAAAAGAGAGAGCACGAGAAGCGGGCGGTAGAGTCTATTGAGGGTTGTAGCGGTAGGGGAGATGTTCGAAAATTTTATCAGAGGGTGAAGCGATCCACCCAAGGATTCAAGGCTAGAACGGAAGCCTGCCGAGATGAGAGTGGGAATATGGTAGTAGACACACAGTCAGTGCTGAGGATCTGGAAAGAACACTTCTCTAGACTGCTTAATGGCGAAGACAGCCAAGATGCCGCTAATAGGCAGAACGCTCCATTCAACTTGGACGATGATGGCCAAGAGTTCCGTCCACCCGACCTAACCGAAGTTCGGCTGGCGATATCCAAACTTAAGTCGTACAAGGCTGCAGGTGCGGATGGCTTACAAGCCGAACTATTTAAATCAGCGGGAGATGAATTGGCTAGGAGCATACACCAGCTCATCTGCAAAATTTGGTCGGAGGAAAGTATGCCCGATGAATGGAACCTCGGTATAGTGTGCCCCATCCATAAAAAGGGAGATGTTCTGAAATGTACCAACTACAGAGGAATTAGTCTCCTAAACGTCGCTTATAAAATCTTGTCGGCCATCCTGTGTGACCGCTTAAAACCTTTTGTCAACGATCTGATCGGCCCTTATCAGTGCGGTTTTAGGCCAGGCAAGTCAACCGTCGATCAAATGTTCACACTCCGACAGATTTTAGAAAAATCCCGGGAATTCCAGATCGATACACACCACCTTTTTATCGATTTTAAAGTCGCGTATGATAGCGTGAAAAGGGACGAATTATACAGAGCCATGTCGAGTCTCGGCATCCCTGCCAAACTCGTCCGCTTGTGCAGGATGACGATGGAGAAATCTCGCTGCTCCGTCAAAATTGGTAAGAACACCACCGATTCCTTTGATGTTGAGAAAGGATTGAGGCAAGGCGACGCGTTATCATGCAACCTATTCAACATCGTTCTTGAAGCCATTGTACGCAACGCACATGTCAACACCAGCGGTACAATCTATCAAAAGTCCGTTCAATTGCTTGCATATGCGGATGACATAGACATTGTCGGCAGAACGAAGCGAGCTGTGGCAGGGGCATTTGCGAGCATTGAATCGGAGGCGGCTAGAATGGGATTGGCGGTTAATGAGGACAAGACGAAGTATATGCTGTCATCGAGAGAGGAATCTCAACATCGTCGACTCGGGCAAAATATCACGATGGACAGATATAACTTCGAAGTTGTCAAGGACTTTGTCTACCTGGGCTCCACTATTACATCGCAGAATGACATCAGTGCAGAGATCAAGCGAAGAATTACTCTTGCCAACCGCTGTTTCTTCGGTCTAAGAAGGCATTTAAGTAGTAAGGCCCTCTCTCAGAGAACCAAGGAGACTTTATACAAAACCCTAATCATCCCGGTCCTGCTTTATGGGTCAGAAGCATGGACACTGAAAGATTCGGATAAAAATCTGCTAGGGTGCTTTGAGAGGAAGATTCTTCGTGTGATTTTCGGTCCGGTGTGTATCGAAGGAGTATGGAGGAGAAGATTCAACGACGAGCTATACGGGCTATACAGCGACGTTGACCTGGTCAAAAAGCTGAAAATACAGCGGCTTAGATGGCTGGGGCACGTGGAGCGTATGGACAGCAACGCACCTGCCCGACGAGTCTTCGAATCCAACCCCGATGGGGTACGCAGCAGAGGAAGAACCCGTAACAGGTGGCGCAATCAAGTGAATGACGACATCAAAGCACTCGGTGTGCGCAACTGGAAGCGGCTAGCTAGGGACAGAGCTGGCTGGAGGGGCTTGTTAGTTGAGGCCGAAGCCCATCCTGGGCTGTGAGCGCCATCAAAAGTAAGTAAGTTTCTAATGATAGCTATAAGGGCTCAGTTATAGCTATCATTGAAATTCATCATTGAAAAAGTTAGCTGTTGATTTTGAGACCCTTCGAAAGTTTAATCATTGAATATTTTAATGCAGAAATATAGCTTACGACATCAAAATTATTTCTCTTCAAAAAAAAATTCATTTTGACCCATATCTTCCCCAGAGCTTAACTTTTAATTTTTTCAATGATCATGGGTAAGGTAGTTCATCATTGAAAAATTAAAAGTAATTTTATGAGAAAAGTTGCGCAAAATTGAATTTTGTTTAACCTAGAAATAATTATTAAGTCAATAAGCTTTACTTTGGCATCAAAATAATCATTCTTTTTTTCTTCAAAATCTCTCAAAATTGACAATTAATATTTTCAATGATGGTTTCAAATGATAGCTATAACTGGGCCCTAACTGGCACCTTAGGTGGCAGTTATAGCTATCATTGAAAACCATCATTGAAAAAGTTAGCTGTTGATTTTGAGACCCTTCGAAAGTTCAAACACTGAATATTTTAATGCAGTAATATAGCTAACGACTTCAAAATTATTTCTCCTCCGAAAAAAATTCATTTTGACCCATATCTTCCCCATCACGTAACTTTTAATTTTTCAATGATCATTGGTAAGGTAGTTCATCATTGAAAAATAAAAAGTCATTTCATGAGAAAAGTTGTGGCAAATTGAATTTTGTTTTACCTAGAAATAATTATTAAGTCAATTAACTTTACTTTGGCATCCATATAATCATTAATTTTTTCTTCAAAATCTCTCAAAATTGATAATTAGTATTTTCAATGATGGTTTTCAATGATAGGCCCCAGTTATAGCTATCATTGAAAACCATCATTGAAGAAGTTAACTGTTGATTTTGAGACCTTTCGAAAGTTTAATCATTGAATATTTTAATGCAGAAATATAGCTTACGACTTTTAAATTATTTCACCTTCAAAAAAAATTCATTTTGACCCATATCTTCCCCATAACGTAACTTTTAATTTTTCAATGATGAACTACCTTACCAATGATCATTGAAAAAATTAAAAGTTGCGTTCTGGGGAAGATATGGGTCAAAATGAATTTTTTTTGAAGGTGAAATAATTTAAAAGTCGTAAGCTATATTTCTGCATTAAAATATTCAATGATTAAACTTTCGAAAGGTCTCAAAATCAACAGGTAACTTTTTCAATTATGGTTTTCAATGATAGCTATAACGACTTTTTAATGCAGAAATATAGCTTACGACTTCAAAATTATTTCTCTTCCAAAAAAAATTCATTTTGACCCATATCTTCCCCATAACGTAACTTTTAATTTTTTCAATGATCATTGGTAAGGTAGTTCATCATTGAAAAATTAAAAGTTAAGTAATGGGGAAGATATGGGTCAAAATGAATTTTTTTTGAAGGAGAAATAATTTTGAAGTCGTAAGCTGTATTTCTGCATTATAATATTCAATGATTATACTTTCGAAAGGTCTCAAAATCAACAGTTAACTTTTTCAATGATGGTTTTCAATGATAGCTATAACTGGCACCTTAGCGCCACAATTGATTTTTTTAAATTCATAAAAAATCGAATAAAATCCATAGAAATGCTCCGCTTTGTTCATTGGCAAAATTCGTCAACCACTACAAAGACCCGTTATCTCAAATTATTTTGTATTCGATTATTTTTAATATAGAAAATCATAACTTCATTTCTACTCGGCCGATATTTAAAATTAAGATCTCAAAATTTAGCTATGCGATGTGGCTAAATTTGTGTATAAAAATTATAAGGGGAGGGGGTGAAAAATTTCATACTAAAAGGGTGTGTACGTGACCCCTCAAATTTATATTACACATATTAAATTTAAAACTTGATGAAATTTTTTCGAAATTCAAAAAACTAATGATGCACAATTATAGCCGTAACATTCTTCTACAAATATGTGGATAATTTTATGTTTGTGCATTTAACGGAAAAAAAGTAGGGGCAATTTAATTAATAAATCACAAGAAAACCTATATTTAGGCAACTTTGGAGGTTTCAAAATTGAGTGATACTTAATAGTTCATAATAAATGATACATAGGTAGAAATTTATAACTTAAATTTGTGTGTAAAAATTATTGCAAAATATTAAACAAATTTGTGCTAAAAATGTGTTTTAATGAGTAATCAACACAATTATTCGTACTTTTAATTCAAAAGTTAATAAGAAAGGTATATATTTCAAGAAAATAATGATGCACATTTATAGGTTTGAACTTCTTCTACAAATATAAAAGTAATTTTGAATTTGTAAATCTAACGGGAAAAAAAGCAGGGGCAATTTAATGCAATAAATCACAATAAAGCTGCATTAACCCAACTTTAGAGGCTTCAAACTTGAGTAAAACTTAACAGTTTATAACAAATGATACAAGAATTTCAAAAAGAAATTTATAATCTAAATTCCTGTGTTAAAATGTTTGCCAAATCTTAAAAAAATCCATACAAAGAATGTGATTTAGTGAAAGATCTATTCGATTTTTTGGTATTTTAAATGCAAAAGTTAATCAAAAATTGATAAATTTTAAAAAACAAAACCAACACAATAATTGCTCTAATTCTCCACTAAAATATTGCTAATAAATGTTAAGTGATTATTTCAACTAAAGCCACTCTAAAATTAGTTTTATATATTTATATTCCAACAAAATGCAAACTGGAACATGCTTTTTCAACGAATTTTATTTTTATAACCTCACCACGCCCATAAAATATTTTTAAATTTTAAAATTATAAATTTTGAAAATCCAATAAATATTTTGATATATAAAACATAACTGTGCGTCGATCACAAGCTTCACAAAATAAAAATTATTTGAAATATTTTTACAGAGAAATCCAAAAAAATTTTTAAATTGTCAATTTGTCTGCATAAACCTATAAAATCGGAAAGTACTTGTCCGAATTTCAAAATTTAGATGTCTATGGAAAGGCCATTGTCTCACTATTTAAATACAAACAAAACATTAATAGATGTTCATACAATTTTAAAGACTAATACGCTTAAACATATAAGATACCTAAAAACTAAAAAGTTGTTTTCAGGTTTACTGCCTCTTGCGAGGAATTGACAAATCCTCCAAGAGTATCACACGTCACGAATAAGTGCTTCTCGTCTAGCCGTTCGGATTCGGCATACAATTGTAGGTCCTTTCCATTCCTGTCGATAGGCGCACACAGGAATGGTTGAGAGTTGTTAGTCACTAGGCCCTGGTTCTTCATGAGCCGTTGTGCCACCCGATTTATTTTTTTTTTTTTTTTATTTTTTTTTTTAATTTTGTATGTAAAATAGCATTGCTTTGACTAAATAGTGAATATTATAACTTTTTATGCAATCGATTATCAAAATTTAAATTTTATAATAATTTATACCAATCAACAATTATTTTGCTATATAAAACATATTTCTACGATAACCGTAGGCTTTAATATGGATGGTTAAACATAATTGAAAGAAAAATTATGCAAAAATGCAGTCTATTGGTCGATAAAATTCTTTCTCTTTCGAAAAATATACGTAAAATACCTGTAAATAGTCAACTTGGGCAATACTTTTTTGATATTTATAAATTAGGTATCAAATGAAAGGTTATAAAACATAGAAAATTATAAAAATAAAAATTATTTAATTTGCATGACAAAATAAATTGTTAAAATAGAAAGAATTTTCCATAAAGCGAAAAATTTAAACCTTTTGAGTGTATTTACTTAGAAAATTGCTAAAAGTTAATACAAAATTTATAAATTTTGAAAAACTAAAGACTCACGTTTATAGGTGTCACCTTCTTCAACAAATATTTGAGTAATTTTGTCTTTGTACATCTAACGGGAAAAAAAGAAGGGCCAATTTAATAAAATAAATCACAAAAAAGCTCAATTTAGCCAACTTAAGAGGTTTCAAACTTCAGTAATACTTTAAAGTTCATAACAAATGATACATGTATTTGAGGTAGAAATTTATAATCTTAATTTCTGTGTTAAAATTTTTGCAAAATCTTGAAAAATGTATACTAAAAATGTGATTTACTGAAAAATCAATTTGATTTTTAGTACTTTAAATGCAAAGTTAATAAAAATTGATACATTTTGAAAAAAAAAAAAAAAAAAAAAACCAACATACCAATTGCTCTTAGTCTGTTCTAAAATATTGCTAATAAATGTTTAGTGATTATTTCAACAAAAGCCACTATAAAATTAGTTTTATTGATTTATTTACCCAAAAAAATGCAAAATCGATCATGCTTTTTCAACGACTTTTATTTTTATATTTTCACCACGCCCATACATTTTTTCAAATTTAAAAATGATAAACCTTAAAAGTCTAATAAACATTTTGATATAAAAAACATAACCGTGCGTTGATCACAAGCTTTACAAAATAATTTCAAATATTAAAATTTTGTGTAAGAAATATTTTTTACAGATAAAATCCAGAAACAATTTTAAAATTGTCAATTTGTCTGCATAAAATTGGCTATAAATCGGAAAGTACTTATCCGAATTTCAAAATTCGATGGAAAGGTCAATGCCTCACCATTTAAATACATACAACACATTAATAGATGTCCATACAATTTTAAAGACTAATACGCTTTAACACATAAAATAGCATTATTTTGACTAAATAGTGAATATTGTTACTTTTTGTTTAACCGATTATCAAAATTTAAATTTTGTAATAATCTATATCAATCAACAATTATTTTGGTATATGAAACATATTTCTACGATAAGCACAAACTTCAATATGGATTTTTAAACATAATTGAAAGAAAAAATTTCCAAAAATCCAGTCTAGCGGTCGATATTTATAAATGAGGTATGAAATGAAAGTTTATAAAAACTAGAAAATTATGATAATACAAATTACTCACTTTCATGACAAAATAAATTGTTAAAAGAGAAAGAATTAGCAATAAAGCGACAAACTCATACCTTTTGAGTGTATTTACTTTGAAAATTGGTAAAAAATAATACAAAATTTATAAATTTTAAAAAACTAATAATACATGGTGTCCGCTAAACTGGAAAGTCAGGGAACAAAATTTGGTCAGTGAAAGTCAGGGAATTCGGGAAGCGGCCAGGGAATTTTTTCTATATCAATTTTCAAAAAATTCACTGAACTCCTTTTTCACTTTCTCTCATAAGAAACTTTTTTCTGATCAAACATTTCGTTTTGATGACATCTATGTTTAAAATTATTCATTTCGTATCTTTTGCCATACCTGTGAATGTGCCAAAAAAATGAGTGAAACACAACTAACTTCACTTCAATGTATTGTGTTATTTCGTACAGTAATGGCCGCGATCGGAAACCTATGTAGAGCTATCCAGAAAGGTACGTGTTGTTGGAATCCCGTGTGAAAAACAGCTGATGACAAAACTGCTTTTAATGTTGGATAGCTATCCATGTTATCTGAATTGTATCCCAAGCGAAGTCAAAAATAACCAATCCGTTCGAAAACCTATGGATATGAAACTATCTTAAGATCGATTCACAATGCGACGAAAAAACGCAACGTCACGAGAGCTCGTCGTAGTTGGCAAACCGATTTGAAACCATGTAAGTATACGAGGGAACGCCAGGGTATGCACAATGAAACGTTTCTCGTCGTCACGTCACGCCAAAGTTGGGAAAATTGAAAAAAAATACGCTCTCGTCGACGATTTGTATATTTGACTGATGGTGAATTTTGTGAAATTGTAGAAAAGAATAAAGAAAACAAGAGATAAGCGGAAATTAACAAAAAAAAAAAAATAAATTTTGTTGACAATGAAATTATATTTATAGATCATTTATGTTGACAATATTATAATATTATATTGTTTTAATTTATTAGGATTTTTAGCCGAAAATCGTTTCCCCAGCCAGCTGTGGACAAACACAGTTATAATATTTATGCTGTTTTCGATTGGTCATCCGGAGATAGTCCATTTTCACTGTTTCTGTTCCATTCCTATCGAATATGGAAAATCTGGAATAGAAGGAGTAACTCCGAACCGTCCACTCGAAACCGACATTAAATAATAAAAGTAATTTCATTTTGATTTTTTTCATTATTTTGAACGCACACTGCACAGCAAGAACAAAAACAGTAAATAATTTAACGCTGTCAAAAAACTCTTCGTCAAGAAACTCATCGCATTGTTAATTGGGCAACGATTTTATGACTAGAAAAAAATGACAGCAAATCACGTCACGCTCTCGTCGCGTTTACTCCTTGCATTGTGAATCAACCTTTAAATAGGCTATCGCATAGGTTTCCGATCGCGGCCAATAAAAGAAAAAATAAAAACTGTTAAATTTGACTGTGATTCAACGAACGCCGCGTCCAAGTTTATATATTTTAAGTACGATTATTTCTTCATACTGTTTCTGCATACCTGAACTAATACATTTTGATTTATTTAAAAAAAATAAACTATTAAATTTTAATATCGCAAAGATGTATGATTTAAAAGGTGACGTGAAATAAGGCCCAGCAAAATAAAACCAAATATCAAACATTTGGCCTTATTTCGTTTTTAATTAATAACGCCGAATTTTAGTTATGGCTTTATTTCGCTTTAGAAAACGAAATAAGGCCAATTTGGCTTTATTTCGTTTTCATTTTTTTCCGTTTCAAAAAACTGCAAAACAAATCACCGTTGTTCTTTTAATTCGGTTTAGTGCATTAACGCCCATGGAACTACCCCCCGCGGGTGTAATTTCCCAAAAAAGAAACCGCGGGGGTTAAAGACTTTTACCCAAATCACTGTTTAGTACAAAAACTTTGAAAGCAGACCGACTGAAAGCATAGGCGGTTGCTAGCCGACTGAGCTTACCCTTAGCGGAGTGACGGAGTCACGTGAGCGGAAGAGAGGACCCGAAAAGGGAGTTAAAATCCTTGAACCCGCAAAGCGGGCCACCCAATGTACTGTTTAGTTCAAAAACTTTGAAACTTAGGTGGCTGCCAGTTGGGGGATTAATTCCTTTTTTTTTTAACCCCCGCGTGTGCTAGTTCCCATAAAAATGGAATAAAACCCGATCTGGGAGGCACAGGCTCACAGAACATTTTAAAAAATACTTTACAAAAAATATAAAATTCGAAACAACCTTCTGAAAACGTTTACAAGTTGTTTGTTTTAATTCGCGCTTACTTCTGGCAAAAGAAGAATTTGAAAGCGACATATGTCCATAATAGCCGTATGACAATTTGTAAAAACGAAAAATAGCCAAATGTTGGAATATTGACATTTGACGCTTTCACAATGTGTCACATGGCCGTATTTCATATACGGCCATATGACACATGGTCAAATGTCACGGCACCATAGCATAGGTGCCTCCCAGATCGGTTTAATTCTATTTTTATGGGAACTAACACACGAGGGGGTTAGTTCCCACAAAAAATGGAATTAATCCCCCAACTGGCAGGCACCTAAGTTTCAAAGTTTTTGAACTAAACAGTACTTCGGGTGGCCCGCTTCACGGGTTCAAGGATTTTAAAACTCTTTTTGGGTCCTCTCTTCCGCTCACGTGACTCCGTCTTTCCGCTTAGGGTACGCTCAGTCGCCTGGAAAGCGCCTATGCTTTCAATCGGTCTACTTTCAAAGCCTCTGTTATCACTGAATTTTTTCGAAAAAACAAATTTGGTCTTATTTCCAAATGAAATTTGCCCTTATTTCATTTGGGAAATAGAAATAGAGCCAATTTGGCCTTATTTCCATTTTCAAAGCGAAATAACGCCAAATTTGAGATTTGGTTTAATTTCGTTGGGCTTTATTTCACGTCACCATTTAAAAAGGATTTTATTATGTTATGAATTTGACCAATTTTTTTGTGTCACTCTTCCACTGTGATTATTTAGGCTATTTTGGTCTATTTGTAAAAAATGCCAATAAAAACAATATTATTCCATTATTTTCCCAACGTTTCGTGAGTATTCCTCACTTCTTCAGGGGTTATCTATATTTTTTTCAATTTGATTGTTAAAAACTACATAGGTACTCTGCTTCTTGTATCCTACTATTGCATCATTCCCGGAGACGGCACTGACACAAAATTGAACATAAAAGCAAATAAATAATAAATTAAGAACAATCTAGCAAAAAATAATCAAATACAAAATTAACAATGATACTTATATCACAGTTGAGCTTAGGTACTTTTATTAAATTTAATAAAAGTACCTGCTAGATTGTTCTTAATATATTATTTATTTTTTTTAATGTTCAATTTTGTGTCAGTGCCGTCTTCGGGAATGATGCAAAAGTAGGATATAAGAAGCAGAGTATGTAGATTTCTTAACAATCGAATTGAAAAAAATATATAACTCCTGAAGAAGTGAGGAATACCCACAAAACGTTGGGAAAATAATGGAATAATATTGTTTTTATTCGCATTTTTTACAAATAGACCAAAAGAGCCTAAATAATCACAGTGTAAAAGGATTTTATTTAAATGGTCATTTATCATTATACTATGAACTACATTGCAAACCAATTTTTTTTTTTAAATTCATGCAGTTATTATTTTTCACTTTCAATACAATCGGTAATGTATACCTTCAGATAGATCTTTGAAAAATACAATTTGAGTTCTTTTTGCCTAAGGTTTAATTAACTCCATTCAAATATGTACATTTTCTACCACTTTGTGCAATATTTATTTAATACGTACCTTCTCATGAAAAAATATTTTTCTTTTAATTTTTTGGTCAGGGAAAATTTTGAAATTGGTCAGGGAAAGTCAGGGAAATTTATTTTGAAAAAATAGTGGACACCATGTAATGATACACTATTAAAGGTTTAAATTTCTTCTACAAATATTTGAGTAAAAATAATTGACAGGAAAATTCATCAAAATCCAGTCTGTAGGTCGATCAAATTATAGCTGGGCAATTATTTTTTGATAGATATTCATAAATGAGGTATCAGATGTAAGGCTATACAACATATATTATTATTTTATTAAACACAAAAATAAGCTGTGACTGGTCGCTAGGACGATTAGTTTAGAAGCAAATACCAAAGTAGAAAACTATGTTGATTTTTAGAAATAGTTTTGTCGTGTCGTGCGATATAATGATTGAAAGGTGGTACTCCCTAGATCAGGAATATGCTACTTTTAAGTCACTAGGACAAGTAGTTGTGCCGAAAATCGAGTTTGAAGTTAGAAATAGTGTCATTTTTGAAGCCTCTATGACGTTTAGTTTAGCCGCAAATCGTGTCATTTTTGAAGCCTCTATGACGTTTAGTTTAGCCGCAAATCGTGTTTAAAGATAAAAGATAATAGCATGCGATACATCGATGGAAAGGCAGCACTCACGAATATGCCATTTTTTTAAATTCGCTGGGACGCTTAGTTAGGCCCCAAAAATTGTTAATTTGAAGTCAACTTAAATACCTACCTACCCTAAAAATCTTGCAAACAAATTAAATGTTTACATAAATACATACATACATAGGTACATATCACATTAAGTTAAACAAAGATCACACTAAGCTGAACTTTTACGTGCAAAACCTACAAATAAGTAAGAACGCACTCGACAGAAAGGCTATACTATACTATACAGAGGGAGTGTTTAAGTCTGCGAAGCAACTGTTAACCCGTGGCGGATATTTATACTTTTTGTTCTATTAAGATATTGAGTGTTAGTCTGCGAAGCGACTATTTCTGCGGGTGGCTAGTATTATAATATTCCAATGAAAATGAACACTTCAAATTCCAATGAACTTTCAAAACAAACATTCCAATTTCCAATCGTGCAAATTAGGTCTGTTCATAATAGTGTGGTTTGCATGGAATTAAAGGCAAGGAGTCACTTGAAGTTGACGGAATAAAAATTAGACCACGATTACACGATTCATTTTTTCGGTTGTTTCGTCTTTCGTTTTTTTCACAGATTGGGTGAAGGGTGTAGTAATGTAGAGGGAAGGAAGTAACGAAAGCAGGAAAGAAAATTTCAAGGATTTTCTGGTTGAACTTTGACGTTTCTGATTTGGCAACCACCACAATGCTTCTCGGTGGTAGCAAAAAATGATTTAAACAAAAATGATTGCATTGAATTTTTTTTTCGTAATTTTATATACATAGCTACGTTGTGTACATATTAATATTTATTTGAGAAATAAGTGATTAAAAACATTTTTAATTATTTTTACTGATTATTTTTTCACAAAACGACCCCAAATTCCATGACTTTCAAAATAACATAAGGAAGTACGTACGTTTTTTCGTGAACAGTGTAATCATGAAGTAAGACATGAACAAAAGTGTTTATTTATGTAAATAGAATATATGTATGTATTACTACGTTTTCACCAGACAATGAACTGAGATTTATCAAGATTATCACTAATCTCCTTGAAATCTCGAAGATTTATCATACAAATTTTAATCTCCTGCAATGAAGATTTCAAATAAAACTCATTCAAATCTTCTTGGAAACATTAGTTTGTCATATCAACAAACTTTTTTTTTTTGGAGAATGATTGTGGATACGACCCATTTAAACACCATTTTCGTTTATTGACAGATGAAAATGTAAATAAACACTATATCTCACTTCGACTTCTTATCAAAAAAATTAAGCACCATTTAAATGTTTGGTCATAATCCTCTTTTTTTGCAGTGTTTCCACTAAATCTCTTTACCTAAATCTCGGTTTAGTGTCTGGTGAAAACGTAGTATATGTCATCTTTAATAACTTATCCGGTTCTGGTTGTTCACAAATATGTATACAGGGTGTCCAGTAAATAATGGATAACCTTAGAATGCCTCATAGTAGACTTTATGACTGTCCTGAAAACTATTACAAAAAAAGTCTATCCCAACCACAAGAAAAGATGTGTGCATTTTTTTGTTCAGTGCATTATTTTTTGCGTTACTTTACGTTTTTGAATATCACGACTACGAGTGAATGAATTCTTCCGTTTTTTTTTTCGTAGCAATATTTAACATTGCTTATGCCAAAACATAAGAAGACAAAAATTATAATAACTGTTGGAATTCTTAGAGAAAAAAATTTTTGAACTTTGATTTTCGATGCAATATGTGAAAGAAAATAATTTTTCAGTTTTACAGTTAAATCATCTCTCGTATAAAAAAATGCATAAATACCTAAGTGGCCAACTATTTTTAAAATATGCGTGTCGAATGCGGATTTCAAAATGGTATAGTTTATTATTGTATCTAGAACCAATAGCAAGTTATTTGTAAAAATCTGCAATACTAGAGCCAATTTAGCAAAAACAAAAGTTTTCAAAATTAGCACAGTAAACGTGAAAATAATACTATGCGTTGAACATGGTAGATTTTTGATTGATTGCCTGTCTATATAATGTTGTCCTAATGATAAATCCAAGCTTTTAACTTCAAGGGCCGATTGCAACATTACCAAACTCGGCTTTAGAAGTTCAAAGCTGGGATTTATCACTAGGATAATATCATAAAAACAGGCAATCAACCAAAAATCTACCATGTTAGACGCATGATATTATTTTCACATTTAATTTGCAAATTTGTAAAACATTTGTTTTTGCTAAATTGACTCTCTTGTTGCTTATTTTTACCAATAACTTCCTATTGGTTCAAGATGCAATAATAAATTATACCATTTTGAAATCCACATTTAACGCGCATATTTTTAAAATAGTTGGCCACTTAGGTATTCATACATTTTTTCATACAAGAGATGATTTAACTTTTTCACACATTATTTTCTTTCACATTTTGCATCGAAAATCAAAGTTCAATAATTTTTTCTCTCTCAGAATTCCAACAGTTATTATAATTTTTGTCTTCTTATGTTTTGGCACAAACAATCTTAAATATTGCTACGAAAAAAAAAACGGTAGAATTCATTCACTTGTAGTCGTGGTATTCAAAAACGTAAAGTAACGCAAAAAATAATGCACTGAAGAAAAAAATGCACATATCTTTTCTTGTGGTTGGGATAGACTTTTTTCTTATTACATTTCAGGATGATCATAAAGTCTACTATGAGGCAATTCCAAGGTTATCCATTATTTACTGGACACCCTGTATACGGATACTCGAGTATTCGAGATAGCATATCTCAGCGCAAGGTGAACGTGGCCACTGAAACAATCGTGCATTATAAAGCGTTGTACACACGCGGGTAACAGTTCTGACTGACAAATCATCAATCAGAGTGTACACACTATCATTCGTGAGCAAAACTATAATGCTGTAATTTGCTGCGTCGCGTCGTGCAGTTCTGCTTAAGGGAAGTTCCGTCGAAGTCAAGTGCGTTCTTAACTTTATTTCATCTCTCCATACATTGAACGGCCCCATAATACCCCGACTCCACGGGCCATGAACGATGGCCGGACTATGGGACATGTCTAAAAAAATC
This sequence comes from Melangyna quadrimaculata, assembly GCA_949320155.1. Lineage (NCBI taxonomy): Eukaryota > Metazoa > Arthropoda > Insecta > Diptera > Syrphidae > Melangyna > Melangyna quadrimaculata. The sequence goes on from OX439483.1 coordinate 276,846,661, forward strand.
CCATGGAGTCGCAAAAATCTATGTCCAAGCAGTGACATATCCATACAAATCAGATTGTGGATTAGATTGTAGATTAGATTGTAGATTAGATTTTAGATTGGATTATGGACATCGTTCATGGCCTGTGGAGTCGGGGTGTAAGATAATGTGGTCCAATACGGTTGGAAAGTGGAAATTTTGACAATTCATTTCCATTGCAATTGGATGTGTTTATTTTACGAATTCATTGGCAGCGATCAAAAACGTATGGCCGCGTTCGGGTATGTAACCAAAGGTATCTGGATTTGTTCGTGTTGTTGTAATGCCTAAGGAAAAACCAGCTGACGATCCAAACAGCTGATGTCAAAAAGAAATCTAATGCTAGGTTTCCACTTGTCATTGAAAAGACGCAAATTGAAAAATTTTCCAGGACAGGGTGGTTTTTACCAACACAAAAAGCAAATAAAGTATTAATAGCGAGCAGCTATAACTCACCCTGTCTTGCAAAGTTTGTCAATTTGCGTCTTTTCAATGACAAGTGGAAACCTAGCATAAATCTATCCCAAAAATTTTCGGATTTGTTTGGATTATACTAACAGCTGACATCTCATCTGTTCATTTTCTTGATTTTGTTTGGTTACGTATCCGGTTTTGGTCGTTCAAAAACATATCAGATTCTAACGTATCTCAGATACGTATCTGCTAGCCATCCGAACGTGGCCAATGCTATTCCAAAAATGTTCGGATCTGCTTGGATTTACGAACGGCTGTCATCTTATCTGTTAATTTTCCTTTGTGCAGGGTCGTTTTCGTTTGGTTTGATTATGCATCCGGTTTTGGTCGTTCGAAAACATATTAGATACCCTATCTCAAATACCATATCTACCTATCACCCGAATGTGTCCTATGAAGAGCTATCCGGATAGGTTTGTGTTGTGTAAAAAAACAGCTGAGGACAAATCAGCTTTTGCTGTTAAATAGTTATCCAAGCTATCCAAAAAATGTTGGTATACGTTTGTATCCCAAGCGAAGTGTCAAAAACAACCAAACCGTTCAAAACTTACATATATGGATACTAATCTATCTTAGATAGGATATCGCATAGATTCTTGATAGCAGCTATTTTCATCTTATGGGAAATTTGGTCGGTTCGATGTATTGTGTGGGTGGAAATAAAGATAACGCACTTGACGTTGATGGAACTAAACGGCGCAGCAGAAAATAAAAATTATTATTGCACTAACTTGCAAGTTCTAGGTGTGAATAACAGTATATAGCTTGTCCGTGCGTGACCGCTCGAATGCTTAGAATAAAATCAAATATTTTGATGCATATTTGTTGAATGATATGAATACAAATTATATTGCTTTTAACAATCTTCCCTTAATTGGGCTTTCTCTTATATGGAAATTAACGGGGTTACTGTTATTTAATAGTTCTGGCTTGGGAGATCTTTCTTAAGTCAGAAGGATAAAAAGGATCTTATATTTCACTATAATTAACTGTCAGACATAATACCACTGGAACGTGCATTAAGAAGACAGAGTTGCACTTTACATAGAAACTTTATTTTTTTTTTGTATTGAAATCAACTTTAAAGAAATTAAAATATATTTAAAATTAAAAAATCACTCCATAATTTGTCGAATTTTGCTTGGAAAAGCTGCTGTAGGTACCCGAAGCCGCTGGTGAAATTTCATTATCGGAATGTGATATTTGCACTTATGTTGGCAAAAGGTCTTCCTCATTTTCGAAGAGTGCGGACGCATACGCTAGTTCGTTGCTGCATTGTTCAGCTTTTTAACATTTTTTTTTACAAAGTTCTTTATTTCATGGTGTCCGCTAAACTGGAAAGTCAGGGAACAAAATATGGTCAAGGAAAGTCAGGGAATTCGGGAAGCGGTCAGGGAAAATTTTTTCCATATGAATTTTTAAAAATTCACTGAACTCCTTTTTCACTTTCTCTCATAAGAAACTTTTTCTGATCGAACATTTCGTTTTGATTACATCTCTGTTTAAAATTATTTATTTCGTATCTTTTGCCATACCTGTGAATATGTCAAAAAAAAAAAAAAAAAATTAGTGAAACGCAACTAACTGCACCTTGTGTTATTTCGTACAGTAATGGCCGCGATCGGAAACCTATGTAGAGCTATCCAGATACGTTCGTGTTGTTGGAATCCCGTGTGAAAAACAGCTGCTGACAAAACAGCTTTTGCTGTTGGATAGCTATCCATGATATCTGAAATATTTTGGTAGATATATGTACGCTTCTATCCCAAGCGAAATGTCAAAAAGAACCAATCCGTTCGAAAACCTTTATGGATGCGAAACTATGTTAAGATCGATTTACAATGCGACAAAAAAATATAGTTATTTCAGCTCCCGTGTTTACTACACCATGGAATAAGAATTTTGTGGACTCAAATTAAAGGCAATTGCTTACTGCTCCATTTGAGTCCGGAACATTCTAATTCCATGGTGTAGTTTTAGAAGAAAAAGAATAAATAATTTAACGCTACCAAAAAAATCGTCGACAAGAAACTCGTCGCAGTGTGAATAGGAATACGATTTTATAACTAGAAAAAAATTACAGCGAATCAAGTCACGCTCTCGTCGCGTTTACTCGTTCCATTGTGAATCGACCTTTAGATAGGCTATCGCATAGGTTTCCGATCGCGGCCAATAAGATGCAAAAAATAAAAAAAAACTAACTGTTAAAGGACAATGAGTAAAGATGTATGGAGCGTGGGCCCAGCACCAATAAGAACGGCCTTCATATCTTTTATACATATGTAGGTACATGTTTATTATTGTTATTATTGTGCTATTCGTACTAGAATGTCAGCTTATTAGGCTTGACCATTCTTTATTCCGTCAATTTCATTGAATTTTTGAACAACAACAACAACTTAAAGGCGCTACCACCAATTGTTTGGCTGGAGATATAGCTATTTCGTGCTTTGCCACTTTTGCACTCATCAGTCTCCTTTTTGTGGTGCTGAGCTTTAATCCAATTTTATTTGAAAAACTTTTTATGCACACCATAGGATTCGAACTTACGCATATCAGATTTGCTCAGTCTTAGCAGTCGTGTGCACTACGCACTCCACCGCTTTAGACCACTGACGTCACAGGTCGAGATGTGTTATTTGTTTATCAAATGCATTTGGAGCATCAGCATTTTTATAGCTATATCTCCAGCCAAACAATTGGTGGTAGCGCCTTTAATTTGTTGTTGTTGTTCAAAAATTCAATGGTACATGTTTATGCATTCATTACCCGTTAACCGTTTGTCCAAATTCGATGTGTGTTATTTAATTTTGAATAAAACGAGTTTTAGGGTCACAATTATTTTTTTCCATAGTTTTTTTTTTTTTTTTTTTTTTTATATTTTGTGTATTTTTGGCTCGATTTAAGCCATTTTTTGGATTTAAGTTCTTTGAACCCATGACACACTACCTGAAATTTTTCAGATTTTTAAAATTATGTTTACGGGAACCTCCAATTTTATATTGGCTTTTAAATAATAGTTTTTATGTCAAAATCATCTCTGGAAATCAGCAAACAAACATCAATTTGTATCTCATTTTACGTAATAAAAATGGGTATTTCTTTCAAGGTTTTAAATTGCAATTCGTAAAAATTGGACAAAACATCCCACAAAACCACCCACAAACCACCCTTATATATACTATTAGGGGTTCATTTTTTTTAACTTATTCCTTATTTAGTAACGAAGAAAATGGTTGTACATTTTTTACGAAATGATTCCTTAATAGATCAAACAAAAAAATATTAACAAAAAATAGAATATTTTTTTTTCCTTTTTATGGTACTAAAACATTTTTATCTCAGTCAGTTTTTTACCGATTTTAAGTGTCTCTGTAGTTTTTCAAAAAAGAATAACATTTCAGAAAAAGAAAATTTTTTGCTCAAGCTACAAAATCAAGTAGAAGTTTAACAGTTTATCTAGAATAACGATAATGAAAACGAAGATTTATAGTCCAGTAACCTTCTCGTTTGTATGGAAGCACCGTTAGCGTCAAATCTGGTATTTCTGATTTTTTGCTGAGTTGTTCAGAATATTGGCCAAGTTAATAACCTAAGTTGATTAAAAAGAAAAATCAAGAATGGGTTTCTGGGCTTAAGATAAGCTATAAGAGAATATTATGGGTGCTACTACTGTTTTTCAATAGTGTTGTTTCTACCTTAAGTCATTTTTTTTTAGATAATTGCCCCTCCCATCTTAACGAGGGTAAACAGACCCCCCCTTCCGGTATAATTGTCCTATTTTTTGGCCCAATCTACACGGTCCAGTGCTTTGATGCATTTATGTCAACCATTCTTTATTTTCCATTATACTGTTTGATAACACTACTTTTATATTAAATTTTGTATCGCTAAATTTTGAATTGCTGTATTTTGGAAACCATTAGGTGTACAGAGTTGGCTTGGTCGCAAGTTGAAGCAAATTAAGTTAATTTGAATTCGTAGAACAATTCTTTTATTTAAAATTAGTTATTTGGGACTAAAATTACAATAACTAAAAAAAGCGCTAAAAAATCGCGGTTTTTCTGATTTTTGACCATGAAGCGGTCGCCGCTCGAGGTCGAAAACTTAGGTTATTTACTAGGCCGATATCCTGAACAACTCAGCAAGAAATCAGAAATACCAGATTTGACGCATACGTGAAAGTGTGTTGTTACTGTACTATTAGTGCAAACATGGTTTTTTTGTCTACTCGTTCAAAAACGACGACCTGGCTTTGATTTTGGACTATTAAGTGATTTTTGTGTAAGGTGCCAGTTATAGCTATCATTGGAAACCATCATTGAAAATATTAATTGTCAATTTTGAGAGATTTTGAAGTTAAAATATATGATTATTTTGATGATAAAGTAAATCTTTTTGACTTAATATTTATTTCTAGGTAAAACAAAATTCAATTTTGCACAACTTTTCTCATAAAATTACTTTTAATTTTTCAATGATGAACTACCTTACCAATGATCATAGAAAAAATTAAAAGTTACGTTATGGGGAAGATATGGGTCAAAATGATTTTTTTTGGCGGAGAAATAATTTTGAAGTCGTAGTCTATATTTCTGCATTAAAATATTTAATTATTAAATCTTCGAAGGGTCTCAAAATAAACAGCTACCTTTTTCAATGATGTTTTTCAATGATAGCTATAACTGGGCCCTAAAACAAGGACCTGGGTTTGTGATTTTTGTATATGATAAAAAAGAGGGCGAGTTCGTAATCGCAGACATCTGCGACAGATCTGCCGCACGTCTGCTTAGCTTCTGCGGTTCGATTTTATTTTTCTTCTGCCCGCAGAAAGTAAGTAGGCGGCAGTGTTTGAAAAAATTTGTATTCGTAAACATCGCAGCGCAGAAAATTATTTGGAAAAATCGCGATTATTAAACAAAAAAAAAAAAAAAAATTTGAGATTATATTTTCGTGCGGTAAAAGGTGATTTTAGGGCTTTTGGGTGAAATTTGGAAAAAAAATATGCTATGATATACAAATATCTTGATGATATATGTATGTACTTCAAAGCCATTTCATATACAGGGTGGGTTTCTTTTTAAAAATGCAATAAAATTGTTGTTGGCATAACATCGTTCCTTTACGGTTTCCAACAAAATTGGCCGAGGCGGCCAATTGACATCGCAAAGACAGCTAACACGATTTTGAAATTTGGTGCGATCGATTGTTGTGTTGGGCTGTGTGGCATGGCACACCATCCAGCATGAACCAGAGGTTGTTCAAATCCATGTCTTTAATTATAGTAAACAAAGTTGGTTAACATTGCTTTGTAACGACCATTGTTGACCGAAACGTTGTTCCCAGCCTCATTTTCGAAGAAAAAATGGTCCAATGATGACCCACCCTCTACCTTTGTAAATGTTTTCCTGTTTTAATTTCAATTTTTTTTTTTCTGCAGAATGTTTTTTTTTCTGCACAAACTGCCCGACGCCGACTTGATTTCTGCGTACTTTTGATGTTTACGAACGTAATTTGATTTGCAGGCCTACTGAAGTCAGATTTCAATTTTTGTTTACGAACACAAACTTTGCAGATCTAAGTTAGTCAGACGATTACGAATTCGCCCAGAGACTAACTTAAAATAGGTAAGAATCTGATTTAAAAATCTTTTAGTAGGTACCAAACGAACAAAATATTAAATTTTTTGCTTTTAATTTTCTTAAATACTTTGTGCCCGTCAGCCCGTTATAAATGTAATACCAAGTTTTTCTTTACTAAACAAGGAATAAGCTAAAAATATTTCAACCCCTTATAATAATATAATGGTGGTTTTGAGGGTCGTTTTGTAAGTTGTTTTGTCTTACTTTTACCAATTGCAAAAGATTAAAAACAGACCTATTTTTATTCTGATAAATGAGGTAAAAATTGATATTTTTTCCAGAGATGGTTTTGACACCAAAAATGTTATATATTTGTTTTTTTTTTTTTTTTTTTTTTTTACAAATTAAATGCTCCAAAAACTGCTTTTTTTGCATAAAAATGATGCTTGCGACCCCTAAACATAACTTTAAAAATTCAGGTATTCTATCATAAGTTCAAAGAACTTAATTCTAAAATCTTAAAAAGCTAAAATCAAGCGAAAAATACAAAAAATATAAAAGAAAAACTAAGGAAAAAACGGATTTGTTTACCTAAAACTTATTTTAATAAAAATTAAATAACTTGTCTAACAGCGAATTTGGAGAAACGGTTAACGGATAAGGAATGCATAAACAAATACCTATACATGATATGTAGGCCGTTCTTATTGGTGCTGGGCTCAATTTGTCCATTGTCCTTTGACTGTGAGGTTCAACCAACGCGTTCAAGTTTATATTTCAAGTACGATTATTTCTTTTTACTTATTTCTTCATACTGTTTCTGTATACCTGAATTAATACCTTTTGATTTATTTAAATAAAATAAACTATTAAATTTTAACATCGCAAAGATACATATGATTTAAAAGCATTTTATTTAAATGGCCATTCATTACTATGAACTACATTGCATAGGTATAGTCGTCCCTTTTGTTAAGAAAAACAATTTTTTTTTAAATTCATAGTTTTTGGTCAGGGAAAATTTTGAAATTGGTCAGGGAAAGTCAGGGAAAGTCAAGGAAATTTTTTTTAAATAGTGGACACCATGTATTTACATCTGCCTTTCAGATATAATTTCTCATAAGGTTTTTCCAACACGATTGGAAAGTGGAAGTGTCTGTCCCGATCTACATACATTGAACGATTTTTCCAGTGCCTATTTTTTGTTTTGTTCCATGACGATTGTACCTTTCAGTCTCACATGATTACAACAGCAAAAAATCGGCACTGGAAAAACGGTCAATGTAGATCGGGACTTTGGCGGATAACGGATTTCAATTTTCAGAATTTTGTGCGAGAGGTCTCGCACGGGTAGGCTAGTATAAATATACTTGCTATCCGCCCCTACCCTACAATCATTTATTTCTCACACTCAAATTCAATATCTACAAAAAAAAAACTTTGATATTGTCTTGACAATTTTAAATTTCACAAGTCCAAAAGATAACGCCACATATAATGAATATACAAAGTCGTGCCGAAAATGAATCATCGTCCAGTGAAAAAAATGACCATGTTGTCGAGCTGGTGTATGTTCGGTTCAACCATGATGGCTCATACCCAACCCATTTTCGGGCACTTCGGATATGTTGTACAGGATGAAATTCTGCGTCGATACCAGCAAACAAATTTCATGAATTAATTTGTGCCCACTTACCTATATTAAATTTTCTATCTTCTAGACTATATAGTTTGATTGTTCCTATTTCGTGACCTTTATATAAATACAGACCTTTATATAAAAATAAAGACCTATAGCCCACGTATAAAAATAGCTGTTCATGAGGTACATTATATGCCAAAATATGTTCAACACTTTCACGTATCTGTTAATGAAATATGATCTGTTTTTAATATAATTATAGCGTACAAATCTCGATGTAAACTTAGCTGTAAACAATTTACTTTCACGCGATGACGAAGAAGCAGATGATGCAGACCAAGCAGGAGATAATTATGCTCCAGATGATTTGATTTCTTTATTAGATAATGGTTTTCAAACGGACAGCAGTAACGTTATAGTTGATCCTTCAGATGGTCTTTTCTCAGAAGAAATTTTTAGCAACTATTCCAGTATAAGAAAGTAAAATTTTTAATTTTTCATTTTCTAACTTATATTACAAATTTTTTTGTGAAAATCTACTATCTATTAAATATTCTTTTATACTCCGGAAACAAGTTTGTTGTTTAACCGTATACGCAGTGAAAGAAATCAACTTAACTCTGGAAATATAGACAGTACTGGCAATTCTATAAGAGGCAGCAGTGTGTCGAGTTCGGGAAACACACTATCTTCTGGAAGTAATATTTCTGGAACAATACCCACAATAAATGCCGATTCATTTAGCAGGTGGAGAGATAGACAATGTTACGGACAGCGACGGTGGTTTAGAGACGATACAATTTGGGATAAAGATATAGGTAAGTTCTTGTCTTATTTGACTTTTTAGTTTTAATTTAGGCATATTTGTTTGGGTTTTTGAAAATTTAAATATGAATAAAGCAGCTATTCGCTCTAGCAAGGTATCGGCCGGATCAGAAAAGGAAGGATTTTTACTTCGAGCTTCTCTTCTAAGAAGCCGATCGGAGCCAAAATCGATTCTTAATTTTCCGTTTCGACGGATACCTCGTTAAGGCCAATTTAAATATTTTTGATATCCTTGTTTACTTGAAAAGTTAGCATGGATTAATGACAAAAATGGGCACGACCGCGATCCTCACAAACTTGCTCTCGTAGCTAACAACTTCAATTTAGCTAGAAATTGATGATGTACGTACAAGTACATAGCTATAGATTCCAAAATATTATGATAGCATTAAAAATAAATAAATTATTACTATAAATTTATTATTTTAATGGTTATGAGAGTAAGAGCTCAGAACCAAGTTAAAAAAAACCAAGCTACCTGATTTGTTTGATAAATATTTGTTTAATAAATAAAAAATCGTTGGAGTGGTTTTCTTAAGAATTAATTTTTTTATATACAGGGTGTCCCGTAACGGATGGTACAAACTGAATATGGTGATATGCCAGGTCATAACCTTTCAGAATTTGGTAAATTGTTTATCCCGAATCATAACGGTTTTCGAGTAACGGCGTTTTTTTTTGAAATTTGCCGGAACCCCTACTTTGGACCACTGTTTTGCTTTTTTATTTTTTAATTTTTTATTTTTAAACTAAAACATTGACCAATAATAAGACTTTTTTTGTACATTCAAATATTTTTGAATTTATACACCATTTTTTTTTTGCCTTTCAACTTTCTGAAAAGGCATAAATCTTACCAATGCAGAGTCTAAATCAAAAGTTACAACCATTTCCTTTTTTTTGTTTTTTTTTTTTTTTTGTTTTTTTTTTTTTTGTTTTTCAATTTTTTTTTTATTGTTTTGTTGTTTATTTTATGATTTTTTTTGTATTTTTTTGTTTTTGATTTTTCTAGGTGTTTGTTTTATTTTTGTTTTTTTTTATTTTTGTTTTTTTTTTTATTTTTTTTTTTTGTTGATTTTTCTAGGTGTTTGTTTTATTTTTGTTTTTTTTTTATTTTTTTTTTTTACTGTCGACACTTTAACCCATATTTTCTTACTTCGTTATAATATTAGCGACATCTAATATCAATTTCAATAATTAATTTCATCCTCAAACCAACTTAATTTTACTAACAATGGTGGTCTTTAAATTTGGGACTCCACGCTTGGCCAATCCTTGTACTAATGTTTTATTTATATTTACCGGAAATGGTATGGCTGGTAAGAATTTCAAAAGTAATGTCGCTTATTCAAAGTGAGATAATTGTCTTTTATTTTTTGGTTTTTCTAAAACGTTTTTGATTGAAAGAAAAAATAATTTAAAATGTCTTACACGCCCCGAGAATATGCATTACATAATGGAGAATGTGGAGGAAACGCCAGAGCAGCAGCCAGAACATATGCTGAAAGGTACCCAAATGCTTCCCATCCTGACCATCGCCTTTTCATATGGGTTCACTTGGCTTATTTGTAGGGCAGACACCAGGGAGAAGTCTAGGACAAGGAAGAAGCCAACGCCATCATGATGAGGCAGTTTTGCGTGCTGTCGAGAATGACTCTTCTACATCTGTTAGAGCCATCGGAAGGGCAACAGGGATCTCAAAAAAAAAAAAACCATCCAATGAGTGCTGAAAAGGAACAACCTTCATCCCTTTCATTTGCAATGTGTTTTAACTCTACTTCCAAGTAGGGATGGGTCATTATTTCGGTAACAGGTATACAGTAACGAGATTGGAAAGTAGCAATAACATATTGCTACTGGAATACAAAAATACCTGTTACTGAAATAACATATAAAATTCATAAATATTTTTTGTTCAGAATTGGTTCAAGAAATAAAACAAATTAAGAAAATTCAAGAAAAACATTTTCTTCGGTACTGATATTATTGCTAAACTGTGATTCTGCTCAAAAGTGATTTTAGAGGCACTGTGTAAATTCCTTAATCTTTGCTCAATTCTGAAAATTTATTTAATGGTTAACGGTTTAGCTTTTTTGGAATTATCTGTTTATTACTGATTTCAGACACATTGCGTAAATTAAACTAAAATTTGTTGTTAAAAACTGATATTGCCAAACTGTTATTCTGTTTATAAGTGATTTAAGGGTTATTGTGACAATTCAAGAAACTTAACAGTGATTTTGCTTATTGTTATTGGTTATTTCAGATTCATCCTGTAAATTCAACAAAAAGTTGTTTTCTCTTTTTATTACTGATTTAGCTTAACTGCGATTCAGCTTATTAATTATTGCAGAGTTATCACGTAAATTCACCAAAAATTTCAATACTGATTTAGCTTAACAGTTATTTCGTTTCTTAGTTATTTCAGAGACATCGTGTAAATTCAACAAAAAGTTGTTCTTTATTACTGATTTAGCTTAACTGCGATTCTTATTATTATTTATTGCAGAGTTATGCGTAAATTCACCAAACATTTCAATACTGGTTTTGCTTAACAGTGATTTCGCTTATTAGTGATTCCAGAGTCATCGTGTAAATTCAACAGAGAGTTGTTCTTTATTACTGATTTAGCTTAACTGCGATTCTGCTTATTATTGCAGAGTTATCGCGTAAATTCACCAAACATTTCAATACTGGTTTTGCTTAACACTGATTTCGCTTATTAGTGATTGCAGAGTCATCGTGTAAATTCAACAAAAAGTTGTTCTTTATTACTGATTTAGCTTAACTGCGACTATGCTGATTAGTTATTGCAGAGTTATCGCGTAATTTCACCAAAAATTTCAATACTGATTTAGCTTAAAAGTGATTTCGCTTATAAGTGATTTCAGAGTCATCGTGTAAATTCAACAAAAAGTTGTTCTTTATTACTGATTTAGCTTAACTGCGACTCTGCTTATCAGTTATTGCGGAGTAATCGCGTAAATTAACCAAAAATTTCAAAACTGATTTAGCTTAACAGTGATTCCAGAGTCATCGTGTACATTAAACAAAAAGTAGTTCTTTATTACTGATTTAGCTTAACTGCGATTCTGCTTATTACTTATTGCAGATATATCGCAGAAATTCGCCAACACTTTCAATACTGGTTTTGCTTAACAGTGATTTCGCTTATTAGTGATTCGAGTCATCGTGTAAATTGAACAAAAAGTTGTTCTTTATTACTGATTTAGCTTAACTATGATTCTGCTTATTAATTATTGCAGAGTTATAGCGTAAAATCACCAAAAATTTCAATACTGATTTAGCTTAACAGTGATTTCGCTTATAAGTGATTCCAGAGTCATCGTGTAAATTCAACAAAAAGTAGTTCTTTATAACTGATTTAGCTGAACTGCGATTCTGCTTATTAATTATTGCAGATTTATCGCGTAAATTCGCCAAAATTTTCAATACTGGTTTTGCTTAACTGTGATTTCGATTATTAGTGATTCCAGTGTCATCGTGTAAATTCAACAAAAAGTAGTTCTTTATTACTGATTTAGCTTAACTGCGATTCTGCTAATTAGTTATTGCAGATATATCGCAGAAATTCGCCAACACTTTCAATACTGGTTTTGCTTAACAGTGATTTCGCTTATTAGTGATTCGAGTCATCGTGTAAATTGAACAAAAAGTTGTTCTTTATTACTGATTAAGCTTAACTGCGATTCTGCTTATTAGTTATTGCAGATTTATCGCCTAAATTCGCCAAAACTTTCAATACTAGTTTCGCTTAACAGTGATTTCGCTTATTAGTGATTCCAGAGTCATCGTGTAAATTCAACAAAAAGTAGTTCTTTATAACTGATTTAGCTGAACTGCGAGTCTGCTTATTAATTATTGCAGATTTATCGCGTAAATTCGCCAAAATTTTCAATACTGGTTTTGCTTAACTGTGATTTCGATTATTAGTGATTCCAGTGTCATCGTGTAAATTCAACAAAAAGTTGTTCTTTATTACTGATTTAGCTTAACTGTGATTCTGTTTATTAATTATTGCAGAGTTAGAGCATAAAATCGACAAAAATTTCAATACTGATTGAGCTTAACAGTGATTTCGCTTATTAGTGATTTCAGAGTCATCGTGTAAATTCCACAAAAAGTTGTTCTTTATTACTGATTTAGCTTAACTGTGATTCTGCTTATTATTTATTGCACAGTTATCGCGTAAATTCACCAAACATTTCAATACTGGTTTTGCTTAACAGTGATTTCGCTTATTAGTGATTTCAGAGTCATCGTATAAATTCAACAAAAAATTGTTCTTTATTACTGATTAAGCTTAACTGCGATTCTGCTTATTAGTTATTGCAGATTTATCGCGTAAATTCGCCAAAACTTTCAATACTGGTTTTGCTTAACAGTGATTTTGATTATTAGTGATTCCAGTATCATCGTTTAAACTCAGCGAAAAGTTGTTCTTTATTACTGATTGAGCTTAACTGCGATTCTGCTTATTAGTTATTGCAGATTTATCGCGTTAATTCGCCAAAACTTTCAATACTGGTATTGCTTAACAGTGATTTCGATAATTAGTGATTCCAGTGTCATCGTGTAAATTCAACAAAAAGTTGTTCTCTATTACTGATTTAGCTTAACTGTGATTCTGCTTATTAATCATTGCAGAGTCAGAGCATAAAATCACCAAAAATTTCAATACTGATTTAGCTTAACAGTGATTTCGCTTATTAGTGATTTCAGAGTCATCGTGTAAATTCCACAAAAAGTTGTTCTTTATTACTGATTTAGCTTAACTGTGATTCTGCTTATTATTTATTGCACAGTTATCGCGTAAATTCACCAAACATTTCAATACTGGTTTTGCTTAACAGTGATTTCGCTTACTAGTGATTGCAGAGTCACCGTGTAAATTCAACAAAAAGTTGTTCTCTATTACTGATTTAGCTTAACTGCGGCTATGCTTATTAGTTATTGCAGAGTTATCGCGTAATTTCACCAAAAATTTCAATACTGATTTAGCTTAACAGTGATTTCGCTTATAAGTGATTTCAGAGTCATCGTGTAAATTCAACAAAAAGTTGTTCTTTATTACTGATTAAACTTAACTGCGATTCTGCTTATTAGTTATTACAGATTTATCGCCTAAATTCGCCAAAACTTTCAATACTAGTTTTGCTTAACAGTGATTTCGCTTATTAGTGATTCCAGAGTCATCGTGTAAATTCAACAAAAAGTTGTTCTTTATTACTGATTTAGCTTAACTGCGACTATGCATATTAGTTATTGCAGAGTTATCGCGTAATTGCACCAAAAATTTCAATACTGATTGAGCTTAACAGTGATTTCGCTTATTAGTGATTCCGGAGTCATCGTGTAAATTCAACAAAAAGTTGTTCTTTATTACTGATTTAGCTTAACTGTGATTCTGCCTATTAATTATTGCAGAGTTATCGCGAAAATTCACCAAAAATTTCAATACAGATTTCGATTAACAGTGATTTCGCTTGCTAGTGATTTCAGTGTCATCGTGTAAATTCAATAAAAAGTTTTTGTTTATTACTGATTTTGCTTAGCAGTGATTCTGCTTATTAGTTATTGCAGAGTTATCGTATAAATTCATCAAAAATTTCAATACTGATTAAGCTTAACTGTGATTTCGCTTATTAGTGATTTCAGAGTCATCGTGTAAATTCAACAAAAAGTTCTTCTTTATTACTGATTTAGCTTAACTGTGATTCTGCTTGTTAACTATTGTAGAGTTATAGCGTTAAATCACCAAAAATTTCAATAATGATTTAGCTTAACAGTGATTTCGCTTATAAGTGATTCCAGAGTCATAGTGTAAATTCAACAAAAAGTAGTTCTTTATTACTGATTAAGCTTAACTGCGATTCTGCTTATTAGTTATTGCAGAGTTATCGCGTTAATTCACCAAAAATTTCAAAACTGATTTAGCTTAATAGTGATTTCGTTTATTAGTGATTCCAGAGTCATCGTGTAAATTCAACAAAAAGTTGTTCTTTATTACTGATTTTGCTTAACTTCGATTTTGCTTATTAGTAGTTGCCGAGTTTTCGCGTAAATTCTGTAAAAATTTCAATACATACTTTGCTTAGCAGTGATTTTGCTTATAGGTAAGTGATTTCAGATTCATCATGTAAATTCAACAAAAAGTTGCTCTCTATTACTGATTTAGCTTAACTGCGACTCTGCTTATTAGTTATTGCAGAGTCACCGCGTAAATTCACCCAAAATTTCAATACTGATTTAGCTTAACAGTGATTTCGCTTATTAGTGATTTTTACAGTCATCGCGAAATTCAATAAATTGTTTTTGTTAATAACTGATTTTGCTTAGCAGTGATTCTGCTTATTAGTTATTGCAGTCATCGCGTAAATTCACCAAAAATTTCAATACTGATTTAGCTTAACAGTGATTTCGCTTATTAGTGATTCCGGAGTCATCGTGTAAATTCAACAAAAAGTTGTTCTTTATTACTGATTTAGCTTAACTGTGATTCTGCCTATTAATTATTGCAGAGTTATTGTGTTAATTCAACAAAAATTTCAATACTGATTTAGCTTAACAGTGATTTCGCTTATTAGTGATTCCAGAGTTATCGCGTAAATTCGCCAAAACTTTCAATACTGGTTTTGCTTAACAGTGATTTCGCTTATTTAACTGCGATTCTGCTTATAAGTTATTTCACATTTATCCCCTTAATTCGCCAAAACTTTCAATACTAGTTTTGCTTAACAGTGATTTCGTTTATAAGTGATTCCAGAGCCATCGTGTTAATTCAACAAAAAGTTTTTCTTTATTAGCGATTTAGCTTAACTGTGATTCTGCTTGTTAATTATTGTAGAGTTTAGCGTAAAATCACCAAAAATTTCAATTATGATTTAGCTTAACAGTGATTTTGCTTATAAGTGATTCCAGAGTCATCGTGTAAATTCAACAAAAAGTAGTTCTTTATTACTGATTAAGTTTAACTGCGATTCTGCTTATAAGTTATTGCAGATTTTTTGATACTACACCTCAATTTGTTTGGATTTTGTTTATTTACATAATTGCATCATCATAACAATCCGATCCTTCATTACGTCAACTGTCAACTAAACTGTCATCTATCAACTTCCAACAAAATAAACTTTATCCTAAATCCGCCATTCCGGTTTGTGTATAGGATAAGGAAATATCAATTATTTTCCAGTACACTTAGAACGAACATTATTGTTTGATTTTTGTTTTCATTTTTTTTTGTTTAAAAAACAAAAAAAAAAAACTGCAATTGTTTTTTACTCGTTCGAGATTTAACGATTAAGAAATGGATAAAGTATCACATTGCGGCAATGATGACTGCACCCTAAATAAAAAGACTAATGATTGGCTACCCTACAAGGTATTTGTGGTAAAGTAAGTATTTGTGGTAAAGTTTTCCACCCTGTTTGTACTGGCTTAAGGAAAAGAGCCAAGACTCATTTAACGGAATACTCAGTTAATTTTCAATATCTCTGCGATGATTGTAAGACCATTACGATTTCACACATTATGCTTGCAATTAAATGTAACAATGAGCGAGTTGAACAATTTTCTGACTCCATCTCAGAATTAAAAATTTTCGCAATAGTTCTTCATCAATAATTCAACTTATGGCCGAGAATAATGAATCCACCACAAGGAGTCTTGAAAATCATCACTACATCTTTACAAAACAACTCTCTAACATTGAAAATATATCCAAACAAGCCCTCAACAAATTTTCAGAATGTGTTGATAATATTAATTTGGTTCCAAACCACCTAAACACCCAATTTATAAAAATTAAGAACGCTATTGCTGCCATAAATCCTTTGCAAGAATTATCAACAAATATCGAAGCAATAAACTCGATGCGAGACACTTTGTCAATGGTTAAAACAACTTTGAATAAGCAAACAAATGCTGTAAAATCAATCGGCCTAGACTATACAAACACGCACGATAAAATCATCAGTGATTCTTTAGCGCTTGCTGATGTGTTAATAAGGGAATCCACTGCTACCCGTATTGCCATATCCAATATATCAGAAGAATTGAAACGCTCACCTAACCAAAATAGCTTGACTGAGCACCTGTCTATCAATAACAACAACAAATCGCTCCACATAGAGTTTCAAGACCTGGACACCTCCTTCGAGCATACTAACATCAACAATAAGTCTCTATCTTCACCAACACTATTGCCAACTGTTACTTTACAACCATCATCCAACTGCACAATCTCATCAACTTCGAAAAACATAAAAAAAAAAAACGATTCGCTTAATACTGAACTGCAAGACCTGAATACCTCCGCCGAAAATGCCATTATTAGCTCTTCTACTACAAAATTTGGGACACTATGGACAGACCTTGAATGGGCAAACCGTCTTATGCGTTTGAGACATTCGAATGCAAAATCCTCATCGTATTTATTTCTGAAATGCGCTTGTAAGGCACCGAGCATGTCTTGGATAAAAACTTTATTCAACAAGAAATACGGTATTTCAGATGTCCCTATTCAACCTTTATCAAAAAAGTTACGATCCTTCAAAGTTCCCAAGTAACATTGTTGGAGCTAGTTGAAGCACAACTGCTCTTCAACAGCTGTAATATAGTATAATCTAAGGCTATAGCTCTGTAAGAGTTTATAATACAGCTCTCTTTATTTCTTTTACAAATTGTGCTCTATAACAGAGGTTCTGGAATGATTTCAGCTCTAACAACTAATAACGTCTTAAGATTCAAAAACATGCTCCTTACTGGAGTTTATAACATTCAAAATAGAGCATTGTCTAAGTATCAGCCCCCAAAGAGTTATTATAGAGCTTTCAACAACACATGGACAAAATATTAACGCATGCGCCTACCAAAACGTCGAAACATAGCTCTAATAGAACCACACAAAAAGTGCGTATAGAGCTAAATACTAATACTTTCACACAAATGGTACCTAATAAAAATATTACTCATGCGCATTGTAAAGTGTCAAAAAAAAAAGCATTTACAGAGCTATTGTAAAACCACCACTGATTTTGTAGGGTGTTACAAACTTATATAAATTCAACAAAAAAAAAATAATCATGAGCCGTGTTTTTTGAGAGAGTGACTAGCGACTCAGTAAAAGTTTTCCAAGGAAAACACAAACAAAATTCTCTATAATAATTTGTTTTGTTATTGTTTTGCGTGTAAAAAATTTGCTGAGTTGCTAATCACTCTCTCAAAAAACACGGCTTTAATTAATTATAATTATTTATTATTTTTTCTATACCCTAAGAAAGCTTTAAAACTATCGAAATTAAACTTAAGCTGAATCACAAAGTGCATCTAAAGGACACCTACTCTTTAAATAAAAATATACTAGGTATTTTCTGTGCAGAATATTCACTCTTTCTTTTATTTTCTAAAACACCCTATTTTATATAAAGCACTGAAAGCAAATCTGTCATCTTGTGGCTACTAGCTCTGAAATTGGGCTATAACAGCTCTGAAGCGCTATTACAGCTCTGAAGAGCTATTGCAGCTCTATGGAAAAGAAACTTTTACCCTAATAAAAATATGGCGATGGAAAGAGAAATGATTCGAATAACCATTTTTTTTTCAAATTTGAAAAAGAAAAGGTCTCCTTTTTCGATTAAAAAACACAACACATTTTGTAATTTTTAAACAAAATATTTTATAAATAATTGACAATAGTTCTTAAGATTTTTTTTGTTTTGTTTATATTAAAATTTTTCAAAATCTCAGCGTAATATTTATAATTCTGGAGGCGCGTTGTAATTTCGCGAAGTACCTTCAATACATTTGTGATAAAACAAAACGCGCACTTAAAATTCACCATTATTTTACCGAAAAATATAATAATAAATAAACTTATCTTGTTGACATTACGCACTTAATGAAGTTTTACAATACTTATAAATACTTCAAATAAAATAATCCATCACACAAACATAAAATATGTTGTGCAACTATTATATATTATTCTTCGATTGTATTATGCACACTTATACCAACAAAAAGCTGGCAAAGGTGCTCCTTAGTAGATACAAAATGCATAATAAAAGAGCTTAAAATCTACTAAGTCCCTGATAACGAGCTGATTACAACCAGAAATTTGCTCTAAATGTCAAAGAATTCCCTGTATGAGAGCTCTAAGATTACTGTAGATGCGCAACTAGAGCTAATTCTCGAAGTGACGAGCTTTAAGACTGGCTCTGTAAGTGCTGTTAGAGCATTTGAACGGCTAAATTTGTTTCTTGGGTTGAGATACCAACTAAGTACAAATGTGTTGATACCTTAAAGGCAATGTGTTTATACCTTAAAGGCAATGTGTTTATACCTTAAAAACTAATGTATTCATACCCTAAAGAACAGCTGTCAACTTCATTAATTGCCTCTTCCATTTTCTCCTTCTTTATATCCTTCTCTTTTACTTTTGTATTTCACGAGATAAGGAAGTCTAATAAATATAATCCTTTATTAAAATATAAATCGCTCGTTTCTTTTAACAGGTTATGGGCCCAGGATTTTTCTAACAAACCATTAAATATCAAGGATTTGATATTTTGTAAAAACCTTTGGTGGAAAATATTTTTCTGTCGACTTTTCTATCGAGTCCATACAACATAACCTGCAACAATGGGCACGAGCATTCATGGCCGCATCCAACTTTTCAATGGAGAAAATTTTGCTTCTTGGAAGCCGCAAATGGAAGCAATTCTTCATAAAGCGCGGCTTACTGGTTACATTTGTGGAACTATCCCTAGACCGCAGGCTGTAGCTGAACAGCCAAATTGGGATGACAAAGACATGGACGCTAGGGCGGAGTTGCTGTTGGCAATAGAGCCGAATATCGTGTCTCTAGTTAAGGAAAAACGACTGTCCAAAGAAATTTGGGACTTCCTAGGTGAAACCTACGATCGCAAGGGACCCAGACAGAAGGCGGAAGAGTTCAGGCGTCTCATCAATATGAAGATGGAAGTGAACCAGAGAATGGATGGATTTATTCGTGACTTCAAAACTACCGTCAGCAAATTGCAAGAAATGGAGGCGACTCTCGATAAGGATTTATTGGTAGTTGAGCTTCTTGACGGACTGTCCGAAGATTACAGAGATGTCCAAGCCGCATTTGATGCCCAAAGCAAATACCCGGAGGTCGATGTCGTGTGCACGAGACTTTTGGAGGTAAGCGACCGTAAGAAGGATGGAAATGGACAATAGAGCACAGCATTATACACAAAGGGAAAATACAAACCGAAAAAAACATCAAACAACAACAACAGAAGCAACTCCTTTCCATACAATTGCCGCGCATGTGGCAAAAAAGGTCATATGGCTCGAGACTGCTATCAAAACAAAGAAAAAGCTAAAACCGTGCAGTCGAGTACCATAGAAGGAGCGGAATATGGCTTTGTTATAGCAGAGGAGTCTGCATTTAGAGCGTCTACTGACGACATCACATGGTGCCTTGATTCCGGAGCTACTTCTACTACTTGTTTGAGAGTTTAGAAATGTGGACAAAAGAAGCCTTTGTGACTTTAGCTAATGGTCAGCGTGTCAAAATAGCTGGAATCGGAACGGCGTTACTACCATCCTACCTAAACAATGTTGGAAAAGACATATAAAATTGTTCCGCACACTTTATATACCGGATTTAAATGAAAATCTCATCTCGGTAAGCAAAGCGGCAAGTAGTGATGTTAAGGTCGTATTCGAAGGTGATAAAGCTAAAATATATAGTAAAACTGGCACGTTATTGTTCACAGCTGATCAAAGTCGTGGTTTGTATATAGTTTCAAGAAGTGACAGAGTCTTAGCTACACAAGAAAATAATAACTCGCTGAAGTTATGGCACCGAAGAATGGGCCACTTAAACATAAACTCGTTAAAACAGCTTCAGTCAACTGGAATGGTTACTGGTCTGCCAGAGAAATTCATATCCGATGCAAGCAGTTGTGTTTCTTGTATTTGTGCTAAGCAGTGTATTAAACCTTTTACTGTCTGTGAAAATAAGAGAACAGAAAGAAAACTCGAATTGGTCCATTCCGACTTATGTGGTCCCATGAGAACTCCATCGTTGAGTAAAGCCGTATACTTCATCACATTTATCGATGACTTTTCTCGAAGAATTTTTGTGTACTTCATGCAAAAGAAAAGCGAAGCTCTGGATAAATTTAAAACGTTTAAGGCATACGTAGAAAAACAAACAGGAGAATCAATTAAATCGCTCAGAACCGACAATGGGACGGAATACACACATTTGAAATTTGAGGAATTTTTGGAACAAAACGGAATCGACCATGAGTTTTCTGCCCCATACACGCCACAACAAAATGGCATAGCAGAGAGGGCCAACCGGACCCTATTAGAAATGGCGAGGTGCTTAAATCTGGAGGCAAAATTACCTGACGTTTTGTGGGCAGAACTTATTTGTACGGCAGCCTTTATTCGTAACAGGTGTCCCACGAAAATGAACGGTCAAGTAACTCCAGAGGAACTGTGGACGGGTAACAAACCAGATTTTCATCATTTAGGTGTATCGGTACAAGGACATATGTACTGGACAAAGGAAGTAATCTCGGCAAATTTGAGTCAAAAAGCAATGAACACGTGGTTGTTGGGTACAGCAACGAACATGGCACATATCGGCTTTGGAAACCTGGAACCCGCATAGTCATCAGGAGTAGAGATGTACGATTTGTGGAAGAAGAGCCTAAGCATACCGACAATGAAGAAGGAGTTCTACCCAACTATTATGTTTTCGATTTTAAGCAGCCTGAAAGTCAAGTTCCCGACATTAAAAACCTAAAACAACAACAACCTGCTCAAACTAATGAAGCTCAAGAAGAACATCCGGAGGAATCACCTAAGGAGGAAACCGAAAATGCTGAACCAGAAACTACAGCACATGTAGATGTACCAAATGACGAAGAGGAAGTCTACAGCGTTGGAATTGACCCTGTAAGCGTTAAACAGCTGGAAAGCAATGAACATCAGGAAGAGTGGTACAGTGCAATGGAAGAAGAGTACGAATCTCTTATTCGAAATGGAACTTGGGTGTTGGTAGACCGACCAAATGACCGGCAGGTAATTAAATCTAAATGGGTTTTTAAAACTAAGTATTTTGCAGACGGTACAGTAGAGCGAAGAAAAGCCAGGTTGGTAGCCAAAGGGTTCGACCAGATTCATGGGGTCGACTATACTGACACGTATTCACCGGTTGCCAACATCCATTCCATTCGACTCACATTAGCCATTGCAGCAGAGCACAATCTGAAGTTATACCACCTTGACGTTTCCGCAGCATATTTGAACAGTGATCTGGATGCCGTCATCTATATGGAGCAGCCGGAAGTTTTCAACAACGACGCTTCGAATAAAGTGTGTATGTTAAAAAAGGCGATATACGGTCTTAAACAGTCCGGACGCCAGTGGAACTTTGAGTTGGATAAGACTTTAAAGAATTTCGCATTTAACCAGTCATCATATGACAAATGCCTATACTATAAAATAATCAAGGAAACCATCACGGTTATCACCGTTTATGTTGATGATCTACTTTTGGCAACAAACAACACCGAAGAATACTCACTGATTTATGCCGCACTATCAAAGGAGTTTGATATCCGAGATTTGGGTGAACCAAAATTATGTGTGGGCCTTGAAATCACGAGGAACAACCAAGAAATCAACATAAGGCAAATGGGATATATCAACAGCTTAATACAGTCATACAATTTAGGTGAAGCAAAACCAACTCGCTTACCATCACAAGTCAAACTCAGCATTCAAAAGGAACCAACTATCAAAGGTGAAAGTGAAAAAGTGAACATAACAGCATATCGACAGCTAGTGGGACGCTTGCTTTACCTGTCCAGTTTCAGCAGGCCAGACATCGCGTACATCGTGAATGTCCTTTCTCAATATGTCGAAGATCCTAGGCGTCAACATTGGAACGCAGCAGTAAACGTCATAAGATACCTGATCGGCACCAAGACAGCAACCATTTTGTACAGAAACACCAATCAGCAAATCCAAGTGTATTCGGATTCTAATTGGGCTGCAGATACCAATGATAGGAAATCACAATCAGGATTCGTGTTTCTTTATGCTGGCGGAGCGGTTCACTGGGGTTCTCGAAAACAAAAAATAGTGGCCACATCTAGTACTGAGGCTGAATATATCACTCTGTCATCGGTCGCAAAGGATGCAGCATATTTTCGTAACATCTTACTCGAGCTTCAACTACACGTCGGACATGTTAATATGTTCTGCGACAACCAAAGTGCAAAACACATCGCAACTGATCAGTCAAACCAGGGTAGAACAAAACATATTGACGTGCGCTACCACTTTATTCGGGAAGCAGTAGCAGACAAAATAATCAACATCAATTTCCTGAAGTCTGAAGATATGAAAGCTGATGCATTTACGAAGCAGTTACCAATGAAACCACATTTCAAACATTTCAAGGAGATGGGTATAATTTTTGAAGAGTAGAGTAATTTTTGATTATGTTTAATTAATTTAAATGAATTATAAGATTTGTTCTTTGAAGTTTTAACGTAACTTTAATTAAATATTAAATTTTGAATTTGAATTATAATGTAAATATTTTCTTTCGACAATTATGAAATTGAGTGGGGGTGTTGATACCTTAAAGGCAATGTGTTTATACCTTAAAAACGAATGTATTCATACCCTAAAGAACAGCTGTCAACTTCATTAATTGCCTCTTCCATTTTCTCCTTCTTTATATCCTTCTCTTTTACTTTTGTATTTCACGAGATAAGGAAGTCTAATAAATATAATCCTTTATTAAAATATAAATCGCTCGTTTCTTTTAACAAAATGGCTCTTTTTACAACCTTTCAACAAGGTTCCTAAGTTTGATGGCATAACAATCTATCCATGGATTAATAAATCTTTTTTTGATTCTAGATTTAAGTCTAGTTCTAAGTCTGATTCTCGCTCTCATAACTATTATCCTTCCACTAGTAATAGTAACGAAAAACGACCACCTCCTGTCCTAACTCGCCCTACTTTAGATCCTAATAAACTCAAAAAAAGTAGAGTTTCTGTCCCGACTACAGCTCCTAGAAAAGCAAAACATTCTGGTGATTCTTTCATTTTGTCCCAAAGCTCAAATCCATCTATACCCAATCGATCTCCTGTACCACAATATCCAAACTTCATCCATTCTCATACTCTTAACCCACCACATAATCTAACAACTCCAAATACTCCTAATAGTTGTAACTCTCCTAAAACCTCTTATAATTTCCTTGATCCTTTATTTCCACCGTCGGTTAAAATAACAAAAAAAATTCGCTGACCTAAACGATAATGGGCGCTATGTTATAGCTCGCCTTAGAAATCCCCGTATTTATGCGAACGTGCGTTTGGATCTAGCATACCTTCACGAGAAACACGATTCTATCTGTGTCGATGGCGTAACAAGAACTAACGTAATGGTATCCATACATCAAGAAGGTCTTCCGACTAATATGTTTGATCTCTTAAAAATATTTACCCAATAACATAAGATTATATCTAATCTCACTCCATCCGATGTTGAAAACGATCTTTCCGCCTATGCTACGTATGTTAATTCTATGCAGCTTTCGCAATTTAAGACAAAATACGTTAATAGCCCCTTTCGTTCCTAACAATCGTTTTTCAGACCAGCCGAAAACCCAATTCTTATCTTTATACTACCAAAATGTTAGGGGACTACGCACTAAAAGTTCAAATATTTACTTAAACTTCCAAAAACTTCCTTTTGACGTTTACGCTCTTACAGAAACAAACCTTACACCAGATTTTCATAACAATGAGTTCTTTAATTCCGACTTCAATGTATTCCGTAAGGATGTTTTAGTCTCAAATGCAAGTCCTATCATTGATCCGCTTGGAAGCTCCTCCTCCGGAGGTGGTGTTTTATTGGCATTTCATTCTAGTCTTGATTCTTCACTGGTTATTATTCCCAACACAGCTAACCTTGAACTTATATGCGTAAAAGTCTGTGTATCCAAGCGTTCCCTCTACATTTTGTGCTGTTACATACCACCCTCCCAGCCAACTACTGAATACCTGTGTCTAGTTGATGCAGTTGATCATGTTGTTGATATTTCTAATCCCGAAGATGATATAATATTATTAGCGATTTAGCTTAACTATGATTCTGCTTGTTAATTATTGTAGAGTTTAGCGTAAAATCACCAAAAATTTCAATAATGATTTAGCTTAACAGTGATTTTGCTTATAAGTGATTCCAGAGTCATCGTGTAAATTCAACAAAAAGTAGTTCTTTATTACTGATTAAGCTTAACTGCGATTCTGCTTATAAGTTATTGTAACCGATTTTATTATAATTATTCACAAAAAACAATTTAAATAAATATCAAAATAAACGAGAGCTTTCGCACCGACGACAACGACGAAACATACGTATGACAGCGACAGTACAAGTAGGTATATACCTAAATGCATTATGTAATTCTAATTACTATTGATGCATACAGAAAAATGCCGAGCTTTTAAGTTTCGGAGGGGTTAAGAGGTATAGGTAGAATAAATAGATCGTAATAGTCTTATAAGTTTTTCTTACGATCTAGCCTTAGGATATGTTTAACAACATTTGTTTACCTTTCTCTCGGCAACGAAGTTGTGTCAACATTCCTGAAGCAACTTTTAAGAGAGGGTTGAGTTGGCAGGAATTATAGGATCTTTGACTCGAGAATGAAAGTTTTCACCTAATGATGTCAATGATCCTGGAATTTATGAAACTTAAAAGTTTTGCAGAATTTCCAATGTCGGTTAGTGATAGGATAGAGAAAAACTGCTATGGAAAAGCTAAAATTCTTCTTCATTGTGCTAGTCGAACATCTTAGTCTTCAATTTTTAAATCACGCGCCGCTGTTGCAATATATGTACCTATACATACCTACATATAAGAAATCAGTTTTTTTGCAAGTACCTAACTAATTACATTCACGTATATGTAAACGGGTGCAAATAATTTAAAGAATTTTTTTTTAGTGCCAGAAAAAAAAAAATATCAAAAAAAGGCTATAAGCCTTCAGAAAGAAAAAATCTTAGGCGGTTGTCATTACCAACCGCCCCAATCTTTTAAAATTTCCCGAGGAAAATTGTGTATGTGTTCGCTTTTCCGGTCGATGATTTTCAAATCACTCAACACGAACATCATAATTACACCTATACCTACTTAAATCATTTAGTCAGCATTTCCTGCAGCTACCTTAAGACGTCAGTGATACATACCCATACCTACTGTTATACGATTTCGCCACAAGGAAATCAACAAAGAAGTTAGCCAAGATCGTCTAGAGGTTGAGTTATAGGGAAGAAGATCCAGGGTTCAATCCCTAAAATTACCAGAAACCAAAGTGGGAAAAACATTTTTTTTTTTGTGATTCATATAGAATTTTTTTTTTATTAAGAGTAAAGTAGTTGCTTTAATTATATTTTTTTTGATAAAGTCTAAATTTCATTAATTGCGACCTGTGTTAACGATTGCAAGAAAAACGATTTTAAAATAAGAGTGTTAAAAGCGGGAAACGTAAAATTTTAAAATATCTCGATCCGCGGATTAATAATAATATATATATATATATATATACAAGTGTTTATCGGTACAAAAAAAAGGTACCTTTAAAGGGAGGGTACCATCTTTAACAAATACGTATACACCAGTTGCAGTGGCCACTTCAGCAGGAGTTTAAGGGTGAGTTTTTTGTTTATACCCATATTTATATTTTAATATACACCTTTGTTAAATATATACATATATACATAAAAAAAAAAGGAAAAATTAATTAGTACGCGAATCGAGGGGAGGGTTGAACGGGGGATTATTGTATAATAATAAGAAGAAAAGTGAAAGAAAAGACAAAAGAGGTACTGAATACCCAAAGTAGGTAATAAATCGAAGACGTTTTTAATATTTTAATTAATTGAAAAGTTTCTTTAATCAGCAACAGGGTTGCCAATTAGGGGAATTTTATATTTTAATTGAATTTGAATTACCTTTTTAGAAAATTGTTAAATAATTAACTTTTAAATTTTAATAAACTCTGTATATTTATGATTTTAAATGATTAGTAATTAAATTAAAATCTTTATAATATATTTTTAAAAATGAAACAATTTTTTTTAATTTACTATTGAAGATTTTAAGAATGGACTTGATGTCGGAGTAAAAGTTTTTTTTAAGGGATGAGAGGGAGGAAACGAGAAGGATGAAGATTTAAAAAGGGGAAGAAGCCTAGGAAAGGGGTTGCTCTAGCGAGGGAGGCAACCAAGGTAGGGAGGGTTGAGGCGATTACTCGCGCATCACAACACCGAGATGCAATGTCACTGGCAAATTTTTTTTGTAATGTGTTATGGTCCAAGAACCTCACCAAGGCTGAGCTACGGGTTTGATTACTGCCAGCAAGGACCTAAAGGCAAAACAGCACGTTACATTATTGCAGATTTTTTGATACTACATTTTTTGATACTACACCTCAATTTGTTTGGATTTTGTTTATTTACATAATTGCATCATCATAACAATCCGATCCTTCATTACGTCAACTGTCAACTAAACTGTCATCTATCAACTTCCAACAAAATAAACTTTATCCTAAATCCGCCATTCCGGTTTGTGTATAGGATAAGGAAATATCAATTATTTTCCAGTACACTTAGAACGAACATTATTGTTTGATTTTTGTTTTCATTTTTTTTTTGTTTAAAAAAACAAAAAAAAAAAAACTGCAATTGTTTTTTACTCGTTCGAGATTTAACGATTAAGAAATGGATAAAGTATCACATTGCGGCAATGATGACTGCACCCTAAATGAAAAGACTAATGATTGGTTACCTTGTAGGGGTATTTGTGGTAAAGTTTTCCACCCTGTTTGTAGTGGCTTAAGCAAAAGAGCCAAGACTTATTTAACGGAATACTCAGTTAATTTTCAATATCTCTGCGATGATTGTAAGACCATTACGTTACCACACATCATGCTTGCAATTAAATGTAACAATGAGCGAGTTGAACAATTTTCTGACTCCATCTCAGAATTAGAAAACGAGATTTGCAATAGTTCTTCATCAATAATTCAACTTATGGCCGAGAATAATGAATCCACCACGAGGAGTCTTGAAAATCATCACTACATCTTTACAAAACAACTCTCTAACATTGAAAATATATCCAAACAAGCCCTCAACAAATTTTCAGAATGTGTTGATAATATTAATTTGGTTCCAAACCACCTAAACACCCAATTTATAAAAATTAAGAACGCTATTGCTGCCATAAATCCTTTGCAAGAATTATCAACAAATATCGAAGCAATAAACTCGATGCGAGACACTTTGTCAATGGTTGAAACAACTTTGAATAAGCAAACAAATGCTGTAAAATCAATCGGCCTAGACTATACAAACACGCACGATAAAATCATCAGTGATTCTATAGCGCTTGCTGATGTGTTAATAAGGGAATCCACTGCCACCCGTATTGCCATATCCAATATATCAGAAGAACTGAAACGCTCACCTAACCAAAATAGCTTGACTGAACACCTGTCTATCAATAACAACAACAAATCGCTCCACATAGAGTTTCAAGACCTGGACACCTCCTTCGAGCATACTAACATCAACAATAAGTCTCTATCTTCACCAACACTATTGCCAACTGTTACCTTACAACCATCATCCAACTGCACAATCTCATCAACTTCGAAAAACATCCAAAAAAACGATTCGCTTAATACTGAACTGCAAGACCTGAATACCTCCGCCGAAAATGCCATTATTAGCTCTTCTACTACAAAATTTGGGACACTATGGACAGACCTTGAATGGGCAAGCCGTCTTATGCGTTTGAGACATTCGAATGCAAAATCCTCATTGTATTTATTTCTGAAATGCGCTTCTAAGGCACCGAGCATATCTTGGATAAAAACTTTATTCAACAAGAAATACGGTATTTCAGATGTCCCTATTCAACCTTTATCAAAAAAGTTACGATCCTTCAAAGTTGAGATACCAACTAAGTTAAAATGGCTCTTTTTACAACCTTTCAACAAGGTTCCTAAATTTGATGGCATAACAATCTATCCATGGATTAATAAATCTTTTTTTGATTCTAGATTTAAGTCTAGTTCTTAGTCTGATTCTCGCTCTCATAACTATTATCCTTCCACTAGTAATAGTAACGAAAAACGACCTACTCCTGTCCTAACGGGCCCTACTTTAGATACTAATAAACTCAAAAAAAGTAGAGTTTCTGTCCCGACTACAGCTCCTAGAAAAGCAAAACATTCTGGTGATTCTTTCATTTTGTCCCAAAGCTCAAATCCATCTATACCCAATCGATCTCCTGTACCACAATATCCAAACTTCATCCATTCTCATACTCTTAACCCACCACATAATCTAACAACTCCAAATACTCCTAATAGTTGTAACTCTCCTAAAACCTCACATAATTTCCTTGATCCTTTATTTCCACCGTCGGTTAAAATAACAAAAAAAAATCGCTGACCTAAACGATAATGGGCGCTATGTTATAGCTCGCCTTAGAAATCCCCGTATTTATGCGAACGTTTGTTTTTTTTTTTTTTTTTTTTATATTCCACGCGCGCAAAAGGGGTTATGGCTACCCTTAAAATGTTTTTAACACAGCACGAGCGATTAGGTAAGTAGGAGAGGATTTAGAAGGAGATACCGATGCACATTGGTTTTGAACGTTTGCACATCGAAATGGGAGGGGAAAGTCGAGTCAGGTAAAGCATTCCACATTCGTGTGGTGCGACTGAAGAAAGAATCTCTGTACATTACAGTACGTCCGAAGTTGGGCTCGAGGGTGAACTGATGGGCATTCCTAGAAGCGCGAGTATTACGGTTGAATTTTTTAAGGGGGGGAATGCAACTGGCTATTTCACTAGAACACTGATTATAATAATAGCGATAAAATAGAGAAAGACACGAAACATTACGGCGGTGTTCGAGAGATGTAATTGTTTCTGTTATAGATCTTTCGCCTATCATTTTTAAAGCTCTCTTTTGAATTCTGTCCAACAAACTCAAGTGAGTTCTTGGAGCTCCTGCCCAAACATGAGAATTGTACTCAAGTTTTGGACGAATAAAGGCTTTGTAGATCACAGCCAGATCAGAAGGGGAAAAAAACTTCTTGCATCTACGGAGAAAACCTAAACACTTAGCAGCGTTTTTGGCGACATCAAATATGTGGTCATTCCACAAAAGGTGGTCTGTGACACACATACCGAGAACTGAGAGCTGTTCGGTTTCCTCGATGCAAGTGCCGTCCATGGATAGCGGCATTGGGGGTGGGTTTCGCTTTAACGACAGGAGACAACATTGAGTTTTAGAAGCATTACATTCTACGCGGTTTTTGATTCCCCATTGGACAATGCTGTCGAGATCAGAATTTAGTGAGCTTATCATACGCTGCCGTTCAAGTTCCACATCCGAAGGACATGGATGAGAATCTGTAAACGAATATGAGAAACTGAGGGTACTATCGTCAGCAAAACAGTTTAATGGATTAGAAGTTTCAGACAAAAGATCATTTATAAAAATAAGGAAGAGAGTCGGAGACAAAACGGAGCCCTGGGGCACACCAGCATTTATTTTGTGGATTTCAGACTTGAAACCGTCCAATACGACTTGTATTGAACGGTCCGAAAGGTAATTTCTAATCCAACGAAGAAGAGGTTCATCGAAACCAAATGCGCGCATTTTCGATAAGAGAGCTTGGTGCCAAACTCTATCAAACGCTTTTGAAATATCAAGTGCAATAATCTTACTTTCTCCAAAACGATGTAAAGATTTGTTCCACTGTTCGGTGAGATATACCATCAGATCACCAGTGGACCTATTGCTACGAAAGCCGTACTGCCGGTCATTAAGAAGCTTTCGTTCCTCGAGATATTTCTTGAGCTGGAAATTAATCAGCGTTTCCATGACCTTGGAAAGAAGGGACATAAGTGCAATTGGCCGATAGTTAGAGGGTGAAGAAGATACGCCTTTTTTAGGGACAGGCTGGACAAATGCTGTTTCCCATCCACTCGGATAGAGACCAGTAGAGTAGGACAGATGGAAAAGCTTACGCAGTGGTTTTGCCAGCGTTGAAGAACACCTCTTCAGAACAATGGGAGGGATACCATCCGGGCCAGCGGATTTGTGTACATCGAGATCCTTTAGAACTCTAGCAACTGCACGAGTGCGAAAGAAGATTTGTCCCATAAAATCATTTACGCTCTCAAGTACAGGAGGAGTCATAACACTTTCTGGCAGCATCGAATTAACAGCAAACTGTGCTGCAAGCAAATTGGCTTTATCTTGCGAGCTGACAAAAGGAGTATCATTGAAGACGAGCGTTGGAACCGAGGACGAGGTGGTATTTCGTATGTTTTTTACAAATGACCAAAAAATTTTACTACCTTTGGGACATTGTAGTATTTTTTGTCGTAATTTTTGATCATGTAAAAATTTGGTTCTTCGAATATGAACGTTACAGGTCTTTCTAGCTTGCTGAAACTTTTTCCGGTTTTCCTCTGTAGGCTTGGCTTTATAACATCGGAAGCTTACTTCTCTAACCCTAATAACCTCTTTACAGCTCGAATCAAACCATGAGTTTTCTTTGGGTTTGATAGATTTCACCCTATTCGGGATAAAATATCTGCACTGGCGTCAACAGCACTATCGAGGAAGCATAGTGACCAGTTAAAGCTCTTGAAGAAATTTTTAGACCGTCCCAGTTGGCTTTCTCGTATTGCCAAACGGTTCTCTTTGGGATTTTTTCTTTAACTGTGATTTGGTGGCACGAGAAATTTGCAGATATGACACAATGGTCTGATGAGCCTAGAGGAGATAATACACTAATAGTGTATTTATTCGGGTCAGAGGTAAGGAACAAGTCTAGAGTGTTGGCGATTTGACCTGCAACTTCAGGAATCCGAGTAGGCTCGTCAACAAGCTGAGTCAGGTGGTTTAACTCAGCAAAAATCTCGACATACCTTCCTTCGGGTGTTGTCTGACCAGAATAGCGCAGCCACGAAGAATTGTGTACATTGAAATCGCCCGTAACAACGATTTCACTGTGCGGATAATGGGAAACAATTCTCAGGATTGAATCGGACAGCGCATCGAATTCGTTAGAAGTCGAATTACTTTCCAAACTTGGGCTACGATTAATGAAACATGTATGTATGATGTGCTTATTGACGGTGAATTTTAACCACATGAAGTTAAAGTTTGTATTTAAACAAGGGCCATATTGTGGTTGAAGCTGATAAGCCACATCATTACGTACATATATTGCGAGACCGTGGTATAGGAAAAATAAAGGCACTAAGCTATAACCAGGTAGGCTAAATTCGGAGTAATCAGAATTTTCACCTACCTGGGTTTCACTTAGTGCCAAGACTGCTGGCCTGTTTTTTACAGTATGTACGTACACAGCACAGAAATTCTTTCTCAGCCCCCGAATGTTGCTAATATCGACCCTAAATTCACCTACCATTACGAAAAAACAAACGTTAAAAACCAAATCAGACAGTTATCTATGCTGATATTGAATTTGGGCCCCAATAAAACTTCACAATACAAAACACTACCAGTGTTATGCCTTAGTAGTATGTATTGATCCGCCCCTGGAAACCCAAAACCAATATCAGCAATTTGTCTGATTTACTTCGACTCAATCAATTACATACATTATATGAGATGAGCCACACATTGTATGTAATGACTAAGCCGAAAGCAATGTGAATGATGAGGGAAGGAGAGATAAGGAAAATTTACCGCTTGCTGATTTTAGTTTTGTGGAGCATCAGGTTCATGGGCATGGTGCACTTTTGTTGTTGTTTTTGTACACAAGCACAAGCACTGGCACTGGCACTGACACTGGCACTTTCTTTTTATTGCAATTTTTTTTTTGTGTATTTTATTATTATATTAGGCTATTGATTTTGATTAGGCAGGGATTTATCGATTTATTATTTAAATTTCACACTGATAAAGGTGATGGTATATGGACAGAGGTTGGTTTAATATTTTTTTTTTTTAATTTGTTTGTTTAATTTTTTGTTGGGGTATTGGCCGCGGTAAAGTTCTCAACTTCCGACACGTCTGGTCGCGGTGGGATGCGGTTCGGTACATTTCCTAATCCACCATCATCAACAGCAAATTCGCCAGCATCATCATTTAGTTCGCCAACATTCACATCTAGTTCACCAATATTCCCATCTAATTCAACAACATTCCCCACTGAATTTGATTTATCTGGGAATATATAGAAGTAATTAGTATTATTTGCATTGATTACCTTCTTTTTCTCCAGTCGACAGTTCTCAAAAAATATCACATCTCGACTAATGACAATTTCATTTTTATCGGGTTGATATAAACGACAGCCTTTGGTATCTTCGCAGTAACCCAAGAATACGCAACATTTTGACTTCGGATCGAACTTTTTGCGACAATATTTCGGAACGTGGACCATTGCCTTGCATCCAAAAACACGAAGGCGACTCAGATCAGGAACTTTTCCAGAAAAGGTATGTTCGGGAGTCAAGCCAGATGCTGATTGACAAGGTGACCTGTTGATGACATACACAGCAGTAGATACAGCTTCCGCCCAAAATTACTTGTCAAATCCAGCGTCAAACAACATGCAGCGTGCTCTCTCGATGATCGTTCGATTGATTCCCTCTGCCATTTCTGTTGTGGCGTATATGGTGTAGTCGTTTGATGTCGAATTCCATTTTGCTTCAGCAACTTGTCAAAGAATCTGTTACAAAATTCGGTGCTGTTGTCGGTTCGTAGGATCTTCATTTTCTTGTTGACTTGTCTTTCGGTCAAATTCTTGAATTCGACAAATCTTTGAAAAGCTTCAGACTGCTTTCAAAAAATAGACAAACACTTTTCTGCTGAAGTCATCCACAAGAACCATTATATATTAATATATATATATATTATTATATATACCATGCACCACCACGAGAAACGACATCAATAGGACCACAGAGATCACCATGAATTATTTCAAGCACTTCTGTCGCTCGAGTTCCTTTTTCCTTGAATGGCATTCTGGTTTGCTTGCCTTTAACGCAAATCTCACAGATCTCTTTATTGGTTTTCTTCAAATCAAATCTAGGAACACAATATCTTAATTTCAACAGGCTTTCGAAATTACGATGGCCCATGCGACGATGCCACAAGTTGCTGACCACTGCCTTGGATTTCATGACATTGACGTTCGCCATTATACTCACGTTTACATTCGGTCGATTCAGCTTAAACATAATACCAACATGCGAGGCTGTAGCTATCAATTGCTTATCGTTGCTAAAAAATTGACAACCCTTTGAATCGAAATAAATGGAGTTTCCTTTCTTGACCATTTGGCTGACTGACAGTAGATTGATGCACAAGTCAGGAATGTACAGAACATTGTTGATGGAAACATCTTTGACATCCTTCTGAACAGCGACTTGTAACTTCATATCACCAATGCCCTTTACAGATAGACAATAATTGTTGGCACAAACTATTTCGCTTCTAACTGGTTTATTCAAACTTGTGAGACAATCATGCTTCATAGCCATGTGAGCGGAGGCACCTGAATCAATATACCAGTCATCATTGCCAGCATTGGTTGTAAATGCAGTGTATAATCCATGCGTCTTGGATTTGAAATCATTGCTCTTTGTTATCTTCTGTGGACAATTCCTAGAAATGTGTCCGAAATCTCTGCATTCGAAACATCTTGGACCACGGGATTTCTTTGTTGTTTTTCGTTTACCAAAGAACACAGCGGATCCAGCTTGGTCGTCTTTGACATCTTGCAGCAGTTTTGTATTGATAGCATCTGCAGTGATAGGTGTTCTTGAGCTTTCGAGCCCCATTATCATCGGGCGATACCCGTCAGATAACCCAGCAAGCAACAAAGTGCCTACCCATTCATCGCTAACATCCATATAGCCACAGATCTCAACTTGTGGGCAGTGTTAACTATTTTCGTGACGTATGACTCAACGGAATCACTATCCTCCAAGCGTGTATTTATCAAGCTTCTTAAAAGTCCAACTCGACGTGTTAGCCCTGAATCTTCAAAAGCTCGTTCTAGATTGTACCATGCTTCTTTGGAAGTTTTCGCAGACTGCACATGGACAAAATTGATCGGCTCGGTCAATAAGATTATTTTTGCTCGGGCTTTCGTCACTTTCTTGGCCTCCGGTACTGCATTAGCTTCATATTCAATGCAATCCCAAAAGTCTTCCAGTTCAGGTACGTCTCAACCGCAAACTTCCAGGAATCCCTCAGTGACAGTCAGCCAACACACACGGACGTGCGGAAGAAAATAAAAGTCAGTGAATTTTAAACCATCCCTAATTAAAAAAATAAAAGGAACAAACACAGGTATACCTGCTCCTGTGTTTATTACCCAAAGGATTTACAAAAAGGTAAATCCCACACTAAAAATCTGGATTAATGTGCAGTGCAAGTTTTATTTTTAAATAAGTGTTTGTGCTATACCTAATTAATCCGTAATAAAGTGATAAAAGTAACAAAGAGAAAAGTAGCTAATCCAGCAATGGGTGAGCCAATAAATCCCGAATCAGCTTTTGCGGCCTTAGAGGCGTTGCTGAAAAGGATTGTCAACGACCTGGGCCCGAATACGGACCAAGATTATCTATGACAATTAAAAATTCTATACGGCGCACCAATATCGAGAACAAAGAAGACGACCAAGTCATCAGCAACAACGAAAAGGAGGTCATGGAAACTGAGTCCTTAGACAGCGAAGGAGCTATCACCTCTTGTAACGGAGAAGAGATGTTGAGTGAGGAAGAGACGAGCGAGATATTTAGTAGCTCCGAAGATGGCAGCGAATCAACCAAACCTGTGCAGAAACGGGCCCGCAAGTCAAGAAAGGTAGCCGAAAAAGCAGCAGACTGAACCATCGAGCCGTGAAGCCAACACAGTGAAGACACCACCCCAGCTACCTACACAACAACTTTAACCCAACCGGCAATACGACCATTGGAACCACCAACCCAGACATCCACTCCTAATAACACCACTACCAACCCAGCCAAGGCCTCAGGAATGCCACCAATTGTCTGCTTTTCTGGAAACATTGTCCGGGTCTACATTGAACGATTTTTCCCGTGCTGAATGGAAAAATTGGCCAAAACTGGAAGGATCATGTCGGCTGTACCTCTCAATCGCACACGATTACAACAACAATTTTTTGTCGGCACTGGAAAACTCGTTCAATGTAGACCGGGACATTGCTGAAATCAGCTTGTTCTGCAAAGGCAGAAAATGGAGTGTAACATTTAAGAATCGGAACACCAAAACTACGATAATCAGCGCAGGAAACCGGGATTCTTTCGAGGAAGTGAAAAAATTCCTTAAGGAGCGAAAGATCCAATATAACTCCTACACGCCACGAGAGGACAGGAAAAATCTACTGCACCTAAAAGGGATTCGCTACTTGCATGAAGTCATTAAAGTGGTAGACGAACTCCGGATTGAAGGACTGCCAGTGGTGAAGGTCACACCATTTAAAGCCAAGAAGGGACCAGGCAAGGTATACAACTTTGTTGTAGAGCAAGGAATGTCCTGTGACGTCAGTGAGGTCTACACGAAGACCTTGATCATGAACCAGAGAGTGCACTGGGAGCGATTGAAATCCAATTACCTTGTACAATCCCGAAACTGCCAGCGTTTTGGACACGTTGCAACTAACTGTGGACGCCAATACGTATGAGTAAAGTGCAAGGAGGAACACGATCCTGGAATGTGCAAGCGCAAGGAAAAAGCGGGATCGGACGTATGGTGTGCGAACTGCCAAAAGAAAGGTCATCCAGCAAGCTTTAAGGGTTGCCCAACTATTAAAGCAAAACTGACCCAAAAGAAACAAGGAGAGAAAACATCTCAAAAGGAGTTTGTTGCCAAGTCCGCCTGTACCGTAACCCGCCCAGCAGTCAGTTTCGCTAACGTGGTCAAAGGAGGCATACCACCCAAACCAGCAACTTTCAAGAACCAGCAGCAGAAACAGCCACAACCAACAAGGCCCCAGCCAAAACCATTCCAGTAAGTTCAGCACCAGCACAGATATCCAGACCAACATCAACTTCGTCAGCGATGAACCTCAGCTCAGAAGTTCAACGTGTTTTCGGATCCAACCTCATTTCGGTGATGGAAAAAGCCAGGAGTGCTGTACCACATAACTATGGGCAGCTAAGCGAAGGGGAAAAGTTCGTGGCGCTGGCCACCTTCATATTCCATTTCTGCAACTAAAGAAACTCCGAACACTGACGTATAACGCTAACTCGTTATACAGCTTGGAAAGAAGGACGTCATTCAACTTGTTTATGAAGAACAACAACCCGGACATTGCCCTCATCAGCGAGACTAACATAACCAAATGCCACAACATTGACATCATCGGTTACAAAACCCTTCGGAAGGACAAGAAGGAGGACCGGAAAGGCACAGCTATTTACGTGCGGAAGAACCTGTCACCCAACACCAACGAAGTCACCATTTCTGGTCTGAAGACTAGTGAAGCCACCGCCGCCATCACCATACAAATAGGAAGAGATGAGACCCTCACCATAATCGGCGTGTATTTCAAATGCACATATGGACTAATCGGCGGAGACTTCAATGCAAGGCATCACCTTCGGCTCGATACCACTGTTTCACCCGAGAGAAAAGCGATTGCAGATTGGTTGGACGCTAACCAGGACCAGCATTCATTGGTGGTTGTTTCTCAACCGAAACCAACTTTTCCCCGAACACCATCTTCATTGGATTTTTTATTTCAACTTCCAATTTTGTTTATTTACTTCCAGAAATCTACAACTTCACCTGTAAACTTATGACTAGCGACTCGGATCATGATGCTGTTCAGCTTAGCATCAAGCTCCACCAACCCATCTGCCTAGCAATAGAGCCAACAGAGAACTTCATTAATTACAGACGACTGGATGCTGAACGATTACAACGGGACATTGAAGAAAATATTCTGCTTCCCCCTTCAAACCGGAACCTGCTGGACAGGGAAATAGACGCAGCTATAGATGGTCTGGAGCAAGCTGTCAGTGATGCATTGGAGGTCCAAAAGCGTCCTAGGACGTCAAGAGATAGGTACCAACATCTTCCCGTGTACATACAGAACCTGTACCCACATAGACAGCGGCTGAGGAAACGACTCCAAAGGATTCATCAGAGAGAGGTGAACACCGCCAACAGCAACTACCGGACAGTTTGGAGCGAGTTGCAATGTGTCAACGTCATGTTCCGAAACTCTGTGCAGCATCATAACAACATCCAGTTCCAGAAGAGGCTACAAGCGATCAAGCCAGGGCCAGAAGCATTCAAGAACATTAATAAAATCGTTGGAAAACAGGCCCCAGTCCCGGAAATCCTTAATCACAACAGTATTGAAGTATCATCAATACAGGACAAAGTGGAAATGTTCGCGAAATATTTCGAGGGAAACTTCACACCAAACCCACTTGATGATCCAGCGTTTCTGAACGAAGTCGAAGCGAACCGTCAACATTGAACCGTCAGTCGAAGCGAATGAGACATCACAGCAACGAGCGTATTTACACAGAAGCTAACATCATCCTCCTGGACAGGTACCTACTGCTTCAAGCAAAGAAGCTTGTAGAACTCACTAACAGGCACCCAAATCAACTAATGAGAAGAATGGCCACTCAGCAGCGACACCCCGAGCCGAGATACCTCAGTACGAAGGAAATCCTGGTTGACAACATCATCACGGACAACGAGCCAGCAGTTTCGTTCTACGCTGACACAGGGTCAGCATATCACCGCGGCTAAAGGCCAATTCACCCCCCCCCCGCCACCAAAACCACAACTTGACAACCGGGACGGAACACCCCGAGGACAATAAAGTCAGCCGACTTTTAGATTTAATTTTTTGACATGTATTTTATATATTATAATCCTTTAAATTTAAGACAAAGTATAAGATTAGGCCCCTATGTGCCAATAAATGTATAATATCATCGTATCTAACTAGTTTTTATAAGTCAAATTGTAAATATTAATTTGTTTAATAAATATATATCTATATATCTATCTATCCAGGAACCTCAATTTTCACGGCCTTTAAGTTTCTCAATGAACGGGAGAACGTTCTGAGACATCTTGAAATTTTTTTTTAATTTCCAATATTCCAATTTTGTAATGCAAAAAATCGTTAACTGAAATCTTTTCCTTTAATTCTTTTATTCAACCATATATATATATTAAGCATGGGCCCATAACCTGATATAACTTCATGGATTAATATCAACTACATTTCCAGATTTTTCGAGTGTTATAGTTGGTGGGCCGAACTGCGTAAATTTATTTGAAGTTCCTATACAAAAAAAAAAATGGGCACGACTGGATCGCACAAAACTTGCTCTCGTAGCTAAAAACCTTAACGTAGCTTGAAATAGTCAACGCACATTTGTATTGGTTCCATAAAAACAATTTAAAATATAAATTATTACTAGCCGTGTTTTTTTAACACTCATTAATTACTCACTTTTTTATTTTAAACGCAAAGCAAAAACAAATCAGACTACTCAGTGTTTGTTTTGTTTTGATTATTCAATTTAAAAGTGAGTAATTAATGAGTATTAAAAAAAACTCGGCTACTATAAATTACTATAAATTTGTTATTTTAAAAAAATTTGTATGTAATACGTATGTACATAAGTTTTTATGTTGTAAATAATGTACGACGTATACAAGGTTGAGCTCCGATTTATCGGTAACTAACTATAATATGAACCTAATAAGCGAATCTGGTGGCGGGCGCGCAGCAGGTGCAGTCGGTGCGATGGGATCATTATTGGAACCTAGTACTTATCTTTTGTCCTAGGTATGTACATTCAAGATAACAACATTTGACTTTGGAGATTAGGAACCAAATGTCATTATAGTCTGGGAGCCCGTGACAGATTTTGGTGACCCCAAAGCTTATTTTTTGGTAGATGGTTAATTTGACGTTATAATGAAGCCTAGTGAAAGTCAGCTGGCGGACCATGGGTGGGTGTGCCTACAGCAGCACCCAAACATGTAAAAAAAAAATTTGGGTTGCGACTCCACCGAAGCTGAAGTTTGGTTGTATGATAGTAAACACCTTATATTATGCAAAAACAAAAGTCAGCTGGCTGTATGTGGGTGGAAAGACCGTCAGCTGACGTATTGAAGTATGCACGCATAGAACCACGGTAAAGAGCCATGCTCACAATTCACTACGTGCGTCGTATAGTGGCGCATATTGACTTTTTTGGTAACAAAAATCATAGCTCGAAAACAAATAACGATATCGAGATAATTTTTTTTTTTTTTTTTTAGGTTGAAGGAAAATTCCAAAACTATAAATTTTGTGAATTTAAAGAAAAAATATTTACAGGGCGTTTCAGAATTGTCTGCTTGAAATATGACTTTCTCCCAACAGGAAATGCTCTCCATGTTTTACCTCAAAAAATGTCAATAGTAAATAACTTAAGTAAGAAAAGGGTGCCTTAAAGTCAAACAAAGTCACAGTGGTGCATAAAAGGCTTAAAAGTAAACAAACAATAATTTGTTTAAATATACATGTGCACCATAAGCCTGAAGAAGATAGTGTGTAAAGTACTATAAAATAATAAAATTTAAGCAAAATGCTTTACAGGGT
Organism: Melangyna quadrimaculata; assembly: GCA_949320155.1. Classification (NCBI taxonomy): domain Eukaryota; kingdom Metazoa; phylum Arthropoda; class Insecta; order Diptera; family Syrphidae; genus Melangyna; species Melangyna quadrimaculata. The sequence continues at coordinate 276,886,991 of OX439483.1, forward strand.
GTTTCATAATTTCTTGTTAAAAAAAAAAACATTTTTTTCCAAAAAGGTAAAAGTAGTACATATTTTACTTTAGAATAAAACTCAAATGTTAATGTTGGCAGTATTTGCAGAGTATCAAAAAACTAGTTCAATTGAAAGAGTACTTAGATGAAAAAAAAAGAACCATTTAAATTTTGTTTGTGTTGCAAAAAGTTTTTTTTTTTATTAAGTGGCACATCAACATAACAAATTATTTCAATAATATATTTCAAGTTTAACAGTGGAGAATAAATATATTTATAAGTTATAATAAATAAAAAAAAATAAAACAAAAAACTAAATTTCTTGGAAACTTTGTCAAAGTCCGATGTTATTTCTAATAAACTTGGCTCTTTTTTTAACATTTATGTTTTTGGTGTGATTTCACTACTTTTTGCAAAGATTCTATTTATCAAGAAAAGTGGGTGGGAGAAACGCCCTGCATGAAAAAATTCATGCTTTCAACTTTTTCTTTTTATACACCTAAACTAACCACTTTACCAAATTTCATAATCCTGCACAATTAATATTAATTCTGTGAAAATGGGTGGTTGCCACGCCCACTGAACGTAAAATCTCAAAGTTTTAATTTTCGCTTTGTTTGCTTGTCAAGTCCTATCGCTCTACCAAATTTCATCACTCTACGACAATCACAAGTCCACTACATAGTTGATATCAATTCTGAGAATGTGGGCGGGTTCCACGCCCCTGAATGGATAATTAAAAATTTTCCAATATCTCCTTTGTATTGACCACATGATCTACCAGTCTACTAAATTTTATTATTCTGCAACAATCCGAAGTGATCCACATAATTAATAACAATTCTGAGTAAATGGGCGGATGCCACGCCCTCTGAATTTTTAATCTCAAATTTTAAAATTTTGCATTTATTTGCATTTGTAGCACTACCGTTCTACCAAATTTGATCATTCTGCGATTAGATGTGCTCCCCATAATTAATATCAATTCTTATTCAAATGGGCGGATGCCACGCCCCCTGGATGTAAAATCTCAAATTTTAATGTTTTTCCTTTGCCTGTACTTTAAGCTCTACCGCTGTACTAAATTTCATCAATATGCGACAATCTGAAGTGCTCCATGAAAATGGGCGGGTACCACGCCCCCTGAATGGAAAATCTTAAATTTTCGATTTTTTTCTTTGTATACACCACAAGGCCTACCATGTCGGGAAGTGCTCTATAATTTTGATGATCTGTCAGTGAGTCAGTCAGTCAGTTACGGTTTTTGCTATTTTTGCAGTCTTATATCTCGGGAACCACTTATGCTAAGGAATTGAAATTTGGTGAGTTGTCTAAACCTGGTGAGTTAAGCAAAATGCTGCGAGTTTGAAGTTTCTGACTTTATTAGTACTGAAGTTAGAGGGGGTCAAAAATCGCCTGAGTTTGATCCTGTAAAAAGGGTGTAGTGCAAGAACTTGGCTGGACACTACCGTGCCCTTTGATTCCATATTCGTATTTATGCTCATTATTTGTTGACTGTTCTTTATGGTTGAAGTTTTTTTGCGTTCTTTTGCAAATGGGACATGACCGTGTCGACTTTGTTTCAGTGATTTCATTCAGCACTTTTCCGTCAATCATCGTTAAAAATAGTTCGTGGTTTACAAGAACACAACAGGTACTTGATCTGTCATAAAAATGAGTAGATTTTTACAAATCACGAAAACTACCTGACTTATCATTAAAAAATATTACCTAGCCATACTTATGTCCTAATTCTTTATATTTGATGTTGTCCAAAATGACCGGAGGACCATTAAATATTTATTAAATGTAGTTAAGAATACATTTGTACATGTAATCATAATGTTTTTATGACCACTTGCATTGTTAAGGACATAATACAAAACAAAATCAAATTTCAGCCATAAATTAATAAAAATAACCTTCTTTAATAAAATCTCTCTAAACCGCAAATAGACAAAAACTGGCAGCTGATTTTCTTAGTAAATGGAAATACTCAAAGATTTAATTTCCGTTGGGTTTAGACCGAGGACTTTTAAGAGTTTTATATAACTCAACTTAAAATCAAAAAATTGAGTCAAAAACAGTTTTCGGAAAATCTTAAAATTTTGCAATAAAAAAAAATGCATCATAATTGTAACATAAAAAGACCTTTTTACAAGTACAAATAAAAAAAAATATAATTTTGAAACTAGGTTTTTAGATTTTAACGCAGAATCTCTGAAACTTTTCATAAAAAAAATATTTTTTCTTTGATTTTCAAAATAAGGAAACTTTGACTACCTGTATCATCCGAATCCTTCGACCGATTTTAAAATTTCTTACGACTTTTGAAGCTTCCAATATTCCCTAATCCAATAAATAAATTAGTTTTGCATTTTAAGCACACACGAAAATTGAATTTTGCAAGCACTTTTGCAAAAAGGCGCCACAGATCCGTTCTGCTTTACGCCTGCAGCACTTGGAAAGTCACTGACACTGTTACTAGAAAGCTGCAAACCTTCGTTAATAGATGTCTACGAAACATCTTAAGGATTTTCTGGCCCAACCGTATCTCCAATGCCGAACTTCATGCGAGAACGGGTCAGGAGCCCATAGACTATATTATACGAAGAAGAAAGTGGCAGTGGATTGTGGCCATACGCTTCGAAAAGGCGATCGGTGCATTGCATCTCAAGCAATGCAGTGGAACCCGCTCACACAGGAGGGAAGACAAGTGGGCCGGCCAAGAAGTAACTGGCGAAGAACGGTCGAGCAGGAATCGGCACGACTGGGGAAAAGTTGGAGAGAGCTGAAATATATTTCAAGAAATCGTACACGATGGCGCGTAGTTGTAGTGGAGGCCCTATGTCCCGTAAGGGAAACATCACGGACGTAATAGGTCCGAGGACCTAAGTATTAAATAGATATATAATATTAAATATTACTATTAATATTATTATTACTATTTATTATTTTAATTGCAAATAAAAAAAAATCTAACATCTCCCCGTTAATAAAAGCTGGTTGTACTGTACTAAGTTTTGAAATGTATGTTAAATACAAAATAAAAAAATATTTTTTAAACATTTATATTGTTTTGTACTTAATTTATATAGTTTTACAAATAATATTACAAAATAACTTTTTTTCTGAAAAAAAAAAAAAAAAGCTGAGAGCGTCAATTTTTGAATTGTAAACTATTTTTAAATTTTATTTCCTAAATTTCAAAAAAAATCAAAAAAAAAAACATCCAAATCGGAGCAGGTTCCCCGGGTTCTTGAATAAAATGCTATCTAACCTCGACTAATATTTGATTTTTAGCTTTACCATTTTGTCTTGCCTACGCAATTTTTTTCAAATTTCAATGAATAAAATGGGTTTTTTATTTTGTGTTTATTTAATTTGTATGTTAACTATAAAGCCCTTTGAGTGCAGTCAATAAAATAAAGTTTAAATCTGAGAAATTCCAATCAATAAATAAAATGCGTCATACACAAAATATATAGATTACGATTTAAACTGCACGCATATAATACACGTTTTGCAGAATAACTTTTGAAAGGTAATACCACCGAAGCTGAAATTTGGTTACATGATAGTTAACACCTTATGTCATGTACCTAATACATCCATTCGGCCATTCATTGATACTAATAGCCCGGGAGCCCGTGACATATTTTAGTCAGTTACTCAACCAAAGATAATTTTGCTGGGATATGGTTAATTTGGTGTCATAATGAAGCCTAGTGAGAGTCAGCTGGCGGAGCACGGGTGGGTGTGGCTACAGCAGCCTCCCAAACATGTAAAAAAAAGTTAGGTTGCGACTCCACCAAAGCTGAAATTTGGTTATATGATAGTTAACACCTTATATTATGCAAAAACAAAAGTCAGCTTGCTGTTTGTGGGTGGAAAGACCGTATTATACTAACTTAGTATAGTTAGAGTAGTAGCCCGTAGCGTAATGGTTAGTGCGTTCGACTGTCACGCTGGAGGTCTGGGATCGCTTCCCAGCCTCGTCCACCTAAAAACTAAAAAAGTTTTTTTACAGGGCTACTGCCTCTTGCGAGGAATTGACAAATCCTCCAAGAGTATCACTTGTCACGAATAAGTGCTTCTCGTCTAGCCGTTCGGATTCGGCATAAAATTGTAGGTCCCTTCCATTCCTGTCGAAAGGCGCACACAGGAATGGTTGCGAGTTGTTAGTCACTAGGCCCTGGTTCTTCATGAGCCGTTGTGCCACCCGATTTATTTTTATTTTTTTTAGTATAGTTAGAGCTCAAAATAAAGTATGTTATCTGATTTTTTTGATAAATATGAAAATATGAAACAAAAAAAAATCAAAAATCTATGGAGCGGTTTTCTTAAAAATTAATTTTGTATATATGAAATTTTTTGCACATTTTCAAAAATAAAATCTGGTATGCCAACATTTAGTATTTAATAAAATACAATTTTACGCAAAATAAAAAAAAAAATTCCTGAGCCCGTTTTCAAGATATTGAATTTTCAAAAAAAAAATTTTCAATATTTTTTTAAAAATCCAAAAATTATTTTGTCGAAAAATTGTATATTCAAAATTGTTTGAATTGTAAAGGAGTTTTAGCATAAAAATATTGGTGAATATAAGTGAAGCGTTTAATGAGAATTTTAAAAAAACAAAAAATTGGTGCTATGGCATGTACCATTAATAACCGTTATTGGTTGGAGCCGTTTTCGAGAAAAAAAAAAATTTTCTTAACGGTTTTTCAGGATTTGTATGGAAGGTACCGTTATTTTTGAATTTAGCAATATGATTTTTTCAAGTAATCTACAAAATAATAAAACAATGTTACACCAAGTTTTGTAAATATTGACCAAGTCGTTTTCGAAAAAAATGTTTGAGTTTTTTTTTTTAATTTTCAATTTTTTTTTAATTTTCAAATTTTTTTTTTAATTTTGGTTCACAATAATGTTTATCCTTTTCAAGAGTTTTACCATAAAAATAATGAAAAATTTCAACTTAACTGTTTTCGAGAAAATCAAAAACCAAAAAAAATGGTTGTACTGCAGGTACCCAAAATATTCAATTTATGAAAATCAAAAATAAATATTAAAAAGTAGCATTTCCTTACATAATTTATTTGAATTTTTTTTAACAAAATTGTCGGACCCGTTTTTGAGAAAAAAACTATTTTCCGTTTTGGCGAAAAAAAATTTTATGGCCGGTACCGTTATTTTTCGTCCTAAAAAAAAATTAAAAAATGTCTGGACAAATTAGTCAAAAAACACTATATACCAATTTTGAAGAAAATCCCTCCAGCCGTTTAGGCTATACGGGCGAGGACAGACAGACAAACAGAATTGCGAGACCCACTTTTTTCGCGTTCTCTATAATCGTAAAGTTAGGGAAAATTATTTATTCGACCGATTTTAAAATTTCTTACGACTTTTGAAGCTTCCAATATTCCCTAATCCAATAAATAAATTAGTTTTGCATTTTAAGCACACACGAAAATTGAATTTTGCAAGCACTTTTGCAAAAAGGCGCCACAGATCCGTTCTGCTTTACGCCTGCAGCACTTGGAAAGTCACTGACACTGTTACTAGAAAGCTGCAAACCTTCGTTAATAGATGTCTACGAAACATCTTAAGGATTTTCTGGCCCAACCGTATCTCCAATGCCGAACTTCATGCGAGAACGGGTCAGGAGCCCATAGACTATATTATACGAAGAAGAAAGTGGCAGTGGATTGTGGCCATACGCTTCGAAAAGGCGATCGGTGCATTGCATCTCAAGCAATGCAGTGGAACCCGCTCACACAGGAGGGAAGACAAGTGGGCCGGCCAAGAAGTAACTGGCGAAGAACGGTCGAGCAGGAATCGGCACGACTGGGGAAAAGTTGGAGAGAGCTGAAATATATTTCAAGAAATCGTACACGATGGCGCGTAGTTGTAGTGGAGGCCCTATGTCCCGTAAGGGAAACATCACGGACGTAATAGGTCCGAGGACCTAAGTATTAAATAGATATATAATATTAAATATTACTATTAATATTATTATTACTATTTATTATTTTAATTGCAAATAAAAAAAAATCTAACATCTCCCCGTTAATAAAAGCTGGTTGTACTGTACTAAGTTTTGAAATGTATGTTAAATACAAAATAAAAAAATATTTTTTAAACATTTATATTGTTTTGTACTTAATTTATATAGTTTTACAAATAATATTACAAAATAACTTTTTTTCTGAAAAAAAAAAAAAAAAGCTGAGAGCGTCAATTTTTGAATTGTAAACTATTTTTAAATTTTATTTCCTAAATTTCAAAAAAAATCAAAAAAAAAAACATCCAAATCGGAGCAGGTTCCCCGGGTTCTTGAATAAAATGCTATCTAACCTCGACTAATATTTGATTTTTAGCTTTACCATTTTGTCTTGCCTACGCAATTTTTTTCAAATTTCAATGAATAAAATGGGTTTTTTATTTTGTGTTTATTTAATTTGTATGTTAACTATAAAGCCCTTTGAGTGCAGTCAATAAAATAAAGTTTAAATCTGAGAAATTCCAATCAATAAATAAAATGCGTCATACACAAAATATATAGATTACGATTTAAACTGCACGCATATAATACACGTTTTGCAGAATAACTTTTGAAAGGTAATACCACCGAAGCTGAAATTTGGTTACATGATAGTTAACACCTTATGTCATGTACCTAATACATCCATTCGGCCATTCATTGATACTAATAGCCCGGGAGCCCGTGACATATTTTAGTCAGTTACTCAACCAAAGATAATTTTGCTGGGATATGGTTAATTTGGTGTCATAATGAAGCCTAGTGAGAGTCAGCTGGCGGAGCACGGGTGGGTGTGGCTACAGCAGCCTCCCAAACATGTAAAAAAAAGTTAGGTTGCGACTCCACCAAAGCTGAAATTTGGTTATATGATAGTTAACACCTTATATTATGCAAAAACAAAAGTCAGCTTGCTGTTTGTGGGTGGAAAGACCGTATTATACTAACTTAGTATAGTTAGAGTAGTAGCCCGTAGCGTAATGGTTAGTGCGTTCGACTGTCACGCTGGAGGTCTGGGATCGCTTCCCAGCCTCGTCCACCTAAAAACTAAAAAAGTTTTTTTACAGGGCTACTGCCTCTTGCGAGGAATTGACAAATCCTCCAAGAGTATCACTTGTCACGAATAAGTGCTTCTCGTCTAGCCGTTCGGATTCGGCATAAAATTGTAGGTCCCTTCCATTCCTGTCGAAAGGCGCACACAGGAATGGTTGCGAGTTGTTAGTCACTAGGCCCTGGTTCTTCATGAGCCGTTGTGCCACCCGATTTATTTTTATTTTTTTTAGTATAGTTAGAGCTCAAAATAAAGTATGTTATCTGATTTTTTTGATAAATATGAAAATATGAAACAAAAAAAAATCAAAAATCTATGGAGCGGTTTTCTTAAAAATTAATTTTGTATATATGAAATTTTTTGCACATTTTCAAAAATAAAATCTGGTATGCCAACATTTAGTATTTAATAAAATACAATTTTACGCAAAATAAAAAAAAAAATTCCTGAGCCCGTTTTCAAGATATTGAATTTTCAAAAAAAAAATTTTCAATATTTTTTTAAAAATCCAAAAATTATTTTGTCGAAAAATTGTATATTCAAAATTGTTTGAATTGTAAAGGAGTTTTAGCATAAAAATATTGGTGAATATAAGTGAAGCGTTTAATGAGAATTTTAAAAAAACAAAAAATTGGTGCTATGGCATGTACCATTAATAACCGTTATTGGTTGGAGCCGTTTTCGAGAAAAAAAAAATTTTCTTAACGGTTTTTCAGGATTTGTATGGAAGGTACCGTTATTTTTGAATTTAGCAATATGATTTTTTCAAGTAATCTACAAAATAATAAAACAATGTTACACCAAGTTTTGTAAATATTGACCAAGTCGTTTTCGAAAAAAATGTTTGAGTTTTTTTTTTTAATTTTCAATTTTTTTTTAATTTTCAAATTTTTTTTTTAATTTTGGTTCACAATAATGTTTATCCTTTTCAAGAGTTTTACCATAAAAATAATGAAAAATTTCAACTTAACTGTTTTCGAGAAAATCAAAAACCAAAAAAAATGGTTGTACTGCAGGTACCCAAAATATTCAATTTATGAAAATCAAAAATAAATATTAAAAAGTAGCATTTCCTTACATAATTTATTTGAATTTTTTTTAACAAAATTGTCGGACCCGTTTTTGAGAAAAAAACTATTTTCCGTTTTGGCGAAAAAAAATTTTATGGCCGGTACCGTTATTTTTCGTCCTAAAAAAAAATTAAAAAATGTCTGGACAAATTAGTCAAAAAACACTATATACCAATTTTGAAGAAAATCCCTCCAGCCGTTTAGGCTATACGGGCGAGGACAGACAGACAAACAGAATTGCGAGACCCACTTTTTTCGCGTTCTCTATAATCGTAAAGTTAGGGAAAATTATTATCTCGATTTTTACTTGCGATATACGTAGTATAGGGCAAGTTTAGGATTCGTGCAAAAAGAAAAAAATCGAGATAATAATTTTCCCTAATATTACGATGATAGAGAACGTCTGGCTGTCCGTTTGCCTGTCTGTCCGTCTGTCTGTACCTCAACCTGTAGTCTAAACGGCTCTAACAATTTTGAAAAAAAAAAAAATTACAAGCTACTATAATTAATACAATCAATTTTTTGGTACAAAAAAAAAAATTATAACGGTTATTAACAGTACCTGTCATACAACCGATTTTTTGGTTTTCAAATTTCTCGTTAACGGCTACACCGATTTAAACCAAAATTTTTGTGGAAGAGGTCCTTTGAAAATTCAATAACTTGAAAACCGGTCAATAAATATTTTTTTTTAATTTTGTGTAAAACTGTATTTTATTGAATTCTAAAAGTTGGCATACCTATTTTTCTTTTTAAAAATGTTCAAGAATTTTTATATATGGGTGATTCTCTGTTAAAAGCTCCTTTTTAGCACCCAAAATATCCCCTACCTAAATTTAAGAAAAAATGATGTACATTCAAGTGTTTTTATAAATTATGGAATAATTAATGATTAAAAGTGCGTGCACTTAATTTTTAGCGTTTTTAAGAATTTGGACTTGATACGGAAATGACGCCTTCGATACGGAAATGATAATGTACCAGTAAAAAAAATTTCCTTTTAAAATGTTCCTTGTAACAAGGGTAATTCAGGATGCATTTAAAAGATTTACGGTATTACAGGAATTTATTTAAAATTATAAAAATCTAAATTAAATCGATTTACGGAAATGATTGTGTGGTACGGAGATGACATTTAAGTAGTAAAGATAAATAATTTGTTACGTCTTCGCTTCCCCACCTATCTCAGACTTACGGTCTGGAATTGCATTTTAGTGCTTTTAAATGCATGCACAAAAATTTTAATGATTTGCAATAAATGAAATGACGAAAATCGATGTTTTTTTAGCTTTTTTGACAAGGAAAATAGAAAGTATATTTTATTTTTAATTTAATATAACTAACTGCAACATAACCTCACAAGACTGTTACAAAATAATTTTGTTTACTATCACTTACTAAAATTATATGCACCTACGGGAATGACGAAATTGATGAAACACTTGACGAATACAACCACTTACTTTGAAATAACACACGCCACTGATGTCCCACCCATTTAATTGAATATATTTCAAAGAAAGTATGAATCAGTTTCTTCATTTAGTCTAAATCCTATAAACTGACGGCCGTTAATTTGAATTTATAAGCATTTAACATTTTTTTACGGAAATGATGCAAATACATGGAGACACATGTTGGAAAGATTGTAAGTTAATTGTTTCAAATAAATAAATTTAATTTTTAAGGAAGTTGTATTTAACTACATATTCTTAATCCTGGAACTCAGTCAAATTAAAATGTATGCATTTAAAAAAAAAAACCCATTTTTCCGCGCCGAAACAAGGAGGAGACACGCGACGCAAATGACATTTGGACCATAAAAACAATTATTTTTTGATTACATACATATCTGCAAATATTTAAAATTTAGAATTGGCCCGCCCAGTTGGAAATGTTGCTTGCGCTGTTATTGACTTCAAATAAATAAGGTTTTTTAATTTGTTCATTTTTGGTCAGGGCACGAAAAGGAGCTTTTAGTGGAGAATCAGCCATATACAAAATTAATTTTTAAGAAAACCGCTCTAATGATTTTTGATTTTTTTCATAAATTCATATTTATCAAACAAATCAGATGGCAAACTTTTGTTTGAGCTCTTTCGGTTTTAGCTATTAAAAAACAAATTTATAGTTATTTTTAGTAATTATTTATATTTAAAATTGTTTTTAAAATTTTGTAATTATATCATAATGTTATAGACCCACTAAATATGCACATTGTCAATTTTAAGCTACGTTCAAGTTCTTAGCTACAAGAGCAAGTTTGTGCGATCCAGTCGTGCCCATTTTTTTTTTGCACGAATCCTAAACTTACCCTAAAGCCTAGTACGCAGCTGAAGCGAAGCGAAAAATGTCTGTATTCTCACATCAATTGCGAAAACATAAACAACGAAAAGGCTACGAAAAATATTTATGGAGAGCTCTATCAAATGTGTCAAAAAAAAAAAACAAATACATAAATATTGAAAGATATTTTAAATTATTCATACAAAAAATATTTTTCAATTTCTTTTTGTGTTCTGTTAATAGTTTTAAAGAATGGTGTGGCTCATTATCTATTTATTTCTTCTTTAAAAAGTGAATTTTAAAATAATTATTTTCGCTATCGAACAGCGTACTGCTGAACAAAACGACAACAAAATTTTTCGTTTATGATTTCGTTGTGTCAATTTTTGTATGAAAATTTTCGTTTCGCTTCAGCTGCGTACTATGCTTATACTTCGTATATCGCAAGTAAAAACGGTGAGTGTACAAACAAATTTAAAACTTAAAACATGCAAGCAATTTCAGTAGCTTAAAATAAATCTTAATTATTTTTTTACCATTTTGTCTAAATTTGGTGAAGAATTTAGGTTTATAAATGTTTTAAACCATGTTACGAACGTAAATTTTAAAATTTCCCTACTGACATCACTCCTAAGCGAAATGCCACTATTCTCCTACAAATCGATCAAGTAGGAGAAATCTTTGAATGTATGAGTGTGCCGAACGTCACCGTTGAAAAATTGGTGGCACTTTTCCCATGAATAGGGGTAATTTAGGTGACGATTTACCAAGAGCTTTTCAAAAAAAAAATTTTACTTGCTAAAGTGCGTATGGTCTGTAAAAAGCCGCCATAATTTAATTTTCTTTACCGAGTGATTTAAAAGAAAAATTAAAATATATAAACACCTTTTTTTTTTTTTTTGTTTTGAATTACAAAGTTTAAAAATTGAACATAGACCGTACCAGGTAATAACGATTTTTCTGTGCCAATAAAGTTTATCTCAGTTATTAATAAAATGAAATTTTGTAGAGTAGTGCAAAAATTAAAATTTCAAGGTGAAACAAAAGGAAAGTTCAGGAAGATACCTACATACCTATGTATATAATTTTGTGCACAGTAAAAGCTTATAAGCAGGTAACAAGCATTATAATCGAAAAATATGCCGTCCATGATAGTGATTTTTTTTATCTTGTTTTATAGAGAAAATTGTCTGCTTGTTAAAGGCAAAGTCGTTGTCCCAGTCCCCACAAAGTGGGTAGCCGATTTAGAAACAACCATAGTTTAAAAGTGTGTAACCGCCAGTTTGTTTTAATACTATAAATCCAGCGGACATTCCTAAGCTTCGTGGCGCAGCGGATTAGGTGTCTTCTCGGCTCAGTCGATATCGATCTGTGAAGCAGTGTGGACGTTATTGGCTTTCGCAGAATTTTAAATTAGAGTCGTGTGTGCAACAGTAGAAGCTTAGCTTGAGACAAGCCTTTTTCATATAGTGCAATAGCACAGAAGTAGAGTGGCCGATGATGATGAGTGGCCCGGTGTGGTTCAACGTTGCCCCATCTCAAATGGAAAAGATTCGGGTGTTTGAGAGGCAGTGTCTTCGACGCTGCCTTGGATTACACAGAACACCAGAGTCGGAGTACAAACATTATTATTCCAACGAGGTACTATACAATGGAGCCAACATTAACAGAATCGATAATTTTATAATCAAGCTGATTCGGGGTCACATTGCAAGAGCGATGTCCTCAGCCAATAGCTTAATTTTTGGGGCTTACTACCCCAACACTGATTACTACGAGAGTGTGCGTTTAAGTGGATTTATCCCACCCGATGCTTTCCTCTATTTAGACAGTCGAGGGCTGATACAGGATAGAGCGGCGGTTCCGCTAATCTACCACGTCGGCCGCAGAACTGTAGATAGGCGACTCCTTTATAGTCGAGACGTCCTCGCACAGGGCGGAGCAGAGCGCCTTCGGTTCAGTAGGACTGTGTCCGATCGGGACCGGAGAGAGAGAGTAAGACAGGAGAACCAGTTTTGGTGGTTGAATTACAATGAAACATCATGATATAATTAAGTTGACTTAGCATTCTCGTCTTGGCCGACTTACATAGTTTTTAGGTGTGTAAATATTAAGTAGGGACAGTCAGGGTGGCACCAAAAAAAAAAAAAAAAAAAAAAAAAAAAAAAAAAAAAAAAAAAAAAATTATAAAATCCAAAAATGAAACCAAAAAAAAATAACAAAATCGAAAATGCTTGCTGTGGCTGTTCTAGATTTAAGGTAGTTGTAAGTAGTTTTATAGTAGTTTAAGTATAGTTTTAAGTAGTTTTAATTAGTTTTAATTAGCTCTTAAATAAAAATAAAAAATAAAAAACGATATTGCTTCCAAGTTTTTTTTAAATCTTTCTTGGGAAAAATAAAACCAGGATAAGATGTTATTTTAAGTAGTTCGTAAGCCGAAAGGCATTAGCATTAAGTTATTGTTTAATTTAGAGCGCCCGCTTAGGGCCAGTAAGTTATTTTTAAGATATTGATAAGTAGGCTAGTTTTTCATGAATTTTTGTCTAGCTTTAAGATAGTTATAAGAAAATGAATAAATAAAAATGAATTTAAAAAAAAAAAAAAAAAAAAAGTGGCCGATCCCGAAGCCGAAGATAGCCGGTTCAATCCCCAGTCGGGGTCAAATATTTTATCGGCTTTTTTCCACAACAGAGAAGTCGAAAACTTCATAGAGTGGGAAAAAACTCATTTGCGTGAAGGAGAAAAGAGTGCGGGGCCATCGAAAGGTGGTGCACCAGCACCAACAACAATGCCAGCAACGGCACCAGCAACTGGAACATCGAAAGATGTCCCAGTAGATAATAAGGCAACAACAACAATAAAGCCGACAACGGCAAGAACAGCAAAGCCAGCAACGGCAGCCAAAGCGGGGACATCCAAATATGCCCTAGCAACAAGCAGCTTCAAAAGGAAAAAACAACAATATGTTCCGAATTTGGTGAAGCGCACTGCACGTCCCACTGCCCCTTCGGCACAGCTGCCAGCTGATGTTAGGAAGACGGTGCAAGAGCAAAGCCAAACAAAATCAGCAAGCAGTGAAATGCATCAGAAAGTTAATTCCTCGTCATCCAAAGTCATCGATGACGAGGAAATAGAATACATGTCTGAAGGTGGAGAAGAGCACCACACCAACGATGACAAAAATGCAACAGACCAGGCATCTGAAGAGGAGGAAAGAGAGGAGCATGCTCTCAATAGCATGGTTGAGGAAAAGCAACGACAGATCGAGCAGCTAAGAGCAGAGGTGCATGAAATAGTTAAGGCCCTCAAATACAAACAAATAGCTCGACGAGAGCGTGAAAAGCAGGAGCGGGAGTTAAAAAAGTCGCTACAGGCTCCACCAAAAGTAGCGCAACAGCAAATTAAAAATGCGGAGTTGCAACCGACAAACGAGCAGCCCCAACAACAGAAACAACAACCAGAGCAGCAACAAAATAGGCTGCAACAACAACAGCCACAGCAGCAGCCTAAACAGCAAAGGCAACAAGAACAGAAGCAGAAACAACAGCAGCAGAACCAGCAGCGGCAGCCGCAGCAGCAGAATCAACAGCAGCAGATACAACAGCAGCAGAGTCAACAGCAACAGCCACAGCTACCCAAAAACAAAAAAGAAAAGGTGCCACCCATCAACGCATACAAGATGGAGTTAGAGGATACCATAAAATTATGTAAGTCGGCCATAGGCGAAAACTTTTTTATTAAACGAATAAGTAAAGACAGGCATTCTATTCAATGTTCCACTTTGGAACAATATAAAAAAATAAAAGATTTATTAAAAGAAACTACAACTGAGTTCTTCAGTTTTACTCCTAAAATAGAAAAGTTCCAAACGGTCCTGCTAAAGGGCATAGATTCCTGCACGGAACCTCAGGTGCTCTTAAATGAGCTCCGTCGAAAAGCGAGCGACGATCTCGAGTTTATCGGGGTTAAGCCGTTCGCTACAGTTAGAGCCAGACGGGAGAAACGGAATCTGCCGTTCTTCCTAGTACAGCTTTCGCCCAGCAGCAAACTGGATAGTTTGAGGAGTATCTCCGTCCTCAACTACCAGGTTGTCACATGGGACAAATTAAAGAGGCGTGGCGACATGCTTCAATGCATGCGCTGCCAAAGGTTCGGCCATGCTGCGGCAAACTGCGAAATGCAGTCACGCTGCGTCAAGTGTGGTGAGAACCACATTGTAGGAGAGTGTAAGCTCGGGCAGGAACGGGTCGAATTGACCCAACTTAAATGTGCACTTTGCCGAGGCGACGGGCACCCTGCTAACTATCGGGGATGTCCGACGTTTCAGCAATTGAAACATAACAAAGCGGCAAGGCAAGCAGAGGTAGAGAGACGCCCACCAACGCGTCCTCATACAACAATTTCCGTCAATCCCCAAATTTCTTACGCCCAAATGGCGTCAGGAAAGGGAAACACGGTACAGCCTGCGCCAAAGGCAGCCCCACAGGCCCTTGTGCCTAAGGCTCCGGACGCACAGGCCGAAATAAGAGGTTTGCTACTGGCCATTCAGAGCCAAATAGCAGGACTTCAAAACCAGATAAGTGAGCAGGCGAAAAGGGTGGACAATATCTACTCTGCTTTGCCGAGCTTAACGCACTTTATAGGTTAAGGGCGCGCTGCCGGAGAGGCCCTTTAAGATCCTTGCTGTGAATGTAAATTCATTGATTAGGACCGAACGTAGAGTAAATCTATTCCAATTGTTGAAAGATCATAGACCAGATGTGTTTATGGCCAGCGAAACTAAGCTGAACCAGAAACATAAATTGCCTAACAATAATTACAATATCGTACGAAGAGATCGGCCCAACTCCACTTTGGGGGGAGGAGTCGCAATCTTTGTACGAAAAGGCATAAATTATAAAGTTATATATAATAGTGAAGTACGCAGATTTCGGTTGCTTGAGGCGTGTATCGTATGCATTCCTCTCAAACATGGGAAGCGGATGTATGCGATTGCGGCTTATGCACCGGAATCACCTCAGCCAACTGAATTTTTAACAGAGCTCGAAAAACTTTTTCAATGCTTACAACTGAACTCGGAAGAGAATTACTATATCATGGCCGGTGATTTGAATGCCAAACATGTAGATTGGGGAAATCAAATACAAAATCCAAGAGGTAGCCATCTATTTAATTGGATGAATCAATACAACGTTGAATATATGCTCGACCTTCTGGCTACTGATAGGCCTTCGTTTCCAAGAAGCGGTTCCTATCTGGATTTATTGCTGAAAGACTCAAGACTGACAATTACTGACACTGTGGGTCAACGACCAAGAAACTGCTTACGAACGATAGAGTACGAAAGTGACCATTGCGGACTTGCTGCCGTAATTCAACTTCCGAACGAGCTCGTGGAGTTGGAGGAGTATGTGCCAGTGCATTCTTACAATTACAGTAAGACTCGCTGGCCACGCTTCACCAGCGCTTTATCGAGTGAACTACGTACGAACAACATATCCCCACCAAATGACAGGAATTTAACAAACACTGAAATTGACGATTACTTGGAAAAGATGGACAGTACAATCCAACGAACAATGGAAAAAACAATACCGAAATACAAAGAACGCGAAGCCACAGACATGGACCGCAACGCGACCATCGACGCACTACACAGACAAAAAAGTGGACTTTTGACAAGACTGAAACTCTTGTACAGACGTTTTACTGACATACACGATCTGGAGATTAGGACACTGAAGTCGTCTATCAAAAACATCAACCAACTGATCAAGGAAAATTACCGGTTGTCTATTAATTTGTATTGGGACAACAAAATTCGGGCCGTTAACTCTAGCGACCCGAGTATGTTTCCTCAAATTAATAAAATATTTAGACGGAATGATCAAAACGAACTTCCGTGTCTTAAGCTTCAGAGAACGACAGAGAACAGAGACGTACTTCTGATAGCAGGCATAGATCCAGAGGAATCCGTCCTGGACGATGACCTCTTTATAATCGAAGATCCTCGTGAGAAAGTGGAGGCTGTGGGGGCTGCTTTCCAGCAAGTGTACAAGGTGAATGCTAGCATTCGCCCGAACCATGACCTGGAAAACAGAGCCTTGCTTCACCACTTCTACCTTCGAAATGAAATGACGCAATGGCGATCAGAGAATCTCGGTTTCACCGGGTTCAATGAAGAACACTTGGCAAACGCCACCATCGCCGAGCGAAACGGGGCTAATTCCCTGTTAATTTCGAAAGTTGAGCTCCAGCTCATCTTCGCTTCATTAAAGAAAAAGAAGTCAGCAGGAATCGATGGTATATCCAACGTTGTTGACATTTATGCCACACTGTTTAACAACGCTCTGAATAATGCATATTATCCAGGGCGGTGGAAGACAGCTGTGGTTCATCCTCTCCCGAAAAAGGGTAAGGACAACTCCAATCCGGCGAATCTCCGGTCGATAAGTCTTCTTCCGAGTATCAGTAAGGTATTTGAGAAAGTTATAAATAGAGCTCTGTCCAAGTGGGCGGAGGACAACAATATCATACCGGACAATCAGTTCGGTTTTAAGGCGGGACATGACACCATTCATGCCGCGTCTAAGCTCGTTTCTGATGTCCAATGGAACAAATCTAAAAGACAGTGTACGGGTGCTTGTCTGGTTGACTTGGAGAAAGCTTTCGACACCGTATGGTTAGAAGGTCTGTATCTAAAGCTAGCCAGACTGGGCATAAGTAAACCGCTTTTATATATGCTTTATGATATGCTCAATGGTAGAAAGTTTGTTGTCAAAATTGGCAATGTAACTTCTACCGCAACATTCGAAATTAAAAATGGTCTTCAACAGGGAGCGGTGAACTCACCGATTCTATTCAGTATTTACACCAACGATCTGATAGGTAGTCTAGCCCATGCCATAGCGTATGCCGACGATCTAATTGCGTACAGAACAGCTCCAACAGTTGAGGTCATCAGAATTCTCTTACAGCGTGATTTCGACAAGATTCAGCGATATTGCGATGACTGGAAGTTGAAAATCAACTTTCAGAAATCCGAAACCATTCTGTTCAGGACTCCATTGCGTGGAGCCCCTACGGATACAAGAAAGAACTGGCGCAAGCTGGTGATCGTAGGGCCACATGGACATCCACTGGCGAATAAAAGTGTAGTAAAGTACCTTGGCATCTGGATGGATCAGTATTTGTATTTCGACAGACATATAAATGCTGCTCTGACCAGAGCCAGGGGAGCTTTCGCCCTGACAAAACGGTTGTTTTATAGCAGCCGTCTTGACAGCAGGGTTAAGGTGATTTGCTACATGGCCCTTATCCGGCCAATGATTGCCTATGGATGCCCGGTGTGGTTCAACGTTGCCCCATCTCAAATGGAAAAGATTCGGGTGTTTGAGAGGCAGTGTCTTCGACGCTGCCTTGGATTACACAGAACACCAGAGTCGGAGTACAAACATTATTATTCCAACGAGGTTCTATACAATGGAGCCAATATTAACAGAATCGATAATTTTATAATCAAGCTGATTCGGGGTCACGTTGCTAGAGCGATGTCCTCGGCCAACAGCTTAATTTTTGGGGCTTACTACCCCAACACTGATTACTACGAGAATGTGCGTTTAAGTGGATTTATCCCACCCGATGCTTTCCTCTATTTAGACAGTCGAGGGCTGATACAGGATAGAGCGGCGGTTCCGCTTATCTACCACGTCGGCCGTAGAACTGTAGATAGGCGACTCCTTTATGGTCGAGACGTCCTCGCACAGGACGGAGCAGAGCGCCTTCTTTACTTACTTACTTACTTAGATCCTTGACCCCTCTAAGGGGCACAGGGCGTCAACTACCGCTACACGCCATCTCGTTCGGTTTCTGGAAATGTATTTTAGCTCTCCCCAACTTTTACCGAGCTTTTGTGATTCCTTGTCGACTGTTCTGCGCCAAGATTTTCTCTGGCCTCCAGGTCTTCTGCCATCTTGGATGAGTGGATCCCACTCCATTGCATGTCTTGCAATAGAGTCTGCACCACGACGTAGGGTGTGACCAATCCACTGCCACTTTCTTTTCCTAATAACGATGTCAATAGGACTTTGGCCCGTTCTCCGAAGGAGTTCTTGGTTGGAGATGGTGTTCGGCCAAAAAATCCTTAGGATGTTTCGGAGACATCTATTTTCGAAAGTTTGTAGCTTCCTTGTGACAGAGGCGGTCACTTTCCATGTACTACACCCATATAGTAGTACTGACTCTACGTTCGACCGGAACAGTCGCAGCTTGGTCTTCGTACTGTAGACGTTGCTCCTCCAAACTTTAGACAGCATGCCGAAAGCAGCTTTAGCTTTGCCGATTCGGCAGTTAACATCTTCATCCGTACCACCGCCGTCTTTTGAGACAACACTACCGAGGTACAGGAAGTTGTCCACCGCTTCAACCTGCTGTCCCGCAACGACAACTTGAGAAGAAGATTCAGAAATGTTGAGGATTTTTGTTTTCCCGGTGTTGATCCTCAAACCGACTTTGTTTGCCTCGCATTCCAGATTAGTCACCATATGGTGAAGATCCATAATGTTGTGCGAGAGCAAACAAATATCGTCAGCGTAATCAAGATGTTGCAGGAACGAAAACATCGTCCATCGAATTCCACGCGCTTGCTCGGCTAGAGCTGCATGAAGGACATCCCCTATAACCACCAGGAAAAGTAGTGGAGATAGCAAACATCCTTGACGAACTCCGCTATGGATATCGAAGTCCTCTGATACCTTTCCGTTGTGTAAGACTTGACACGATGCACCCTCGTAGGTAGCCTTTATAACGGCGATAATCTTCTCGGGTACTCCTCTCCTACGTAAAGCGTAAAGAGCGCCTTCGGTTCAGTAGGACTGTGTCCGATCGGGACCGGAGAGAGAGAGTAAGACAGGAGAATCAGTTTTGGTGGTTGAATTACAATGACACATGATATAATTAAGTTGACTTAGCCTTCTCGTCTTGGCCGACTAACATAGTTTTTAGGTGTGTAAATATTAAGTAGGGACAGTCAGGGTGGCACAAAAAAAAAAAAAAAAAAAAATCACAAAAAAATTATAAAATCAAAAAATCAAAAAATTACAAAATTACGAAAAAAAACTGCTTGCTGTGGCTGTTCTAGTTTTAAGGTAGTTCTAAGTAGTTTTATAGTAGTTTTAAGTAGTTTTAATTAGTTTTAATTAGCTTGTAAGTTTTATAAAAAAATATAAAAAAAAAATGATAAAAAATCCAAGTTTTTCTTGAAAATCTTTCTTGGAAAAAATAAAACCAAGATAGTATATTATTTAAGTAGTTCATAGGCCGAAAGGCATTAGCATTAAGTTATTGTTTAATTTAGAGCGCCCGTTTAGGGCCAGTAAGTTATTTTTAAGATAATGATAAGTAGGCTAGTTTTTCATGAATTTTTGTCTAGCTTTAAGATAGTTATAAGTAAAATGAAAAATAAAAATGAATTAAAAAAAAAAAAAAAAAAAAGAGTGGCCGATCCCGAAGCCGAAGATAGCCGGTTCAATCCCCAGTCGGGGTCAAATATTTTATCGGCTTTTTTCCACAACAGAGAAGTCGAAAACTTCATAGAGTGGGAAAAAACTCATTTGCGTGAAGAAAAAAAGAGTGCGGGGCCATCGAAAGGTGGTGCACCAGCACCAACAACAATGCCAGCAACGGCACCAGCAACTGGAGCACCGAAAGATGTCCCAGTGGATAATAAGGCAACAACAACAATAAAGCCGACAACGGCAAAAACAGCAAAGCCAGCAACGGCAGCCAAAGCGGGGACATCAAAATATGCCCTAGCAACAAGCAGCTTCAAAAGGAAAAAACAACAATATGTTCCGAATTTGGTGAAGCGCACTGCACGTCCCACTGCCCCTTCAGCACAGCTGCCAGCTGATGTTAGGAAGACGGTGCAAGAGGAAAGCCAAACAAAGCATCAGAAAGTTAATTCCTCGTCATCCAAAGTCATCGATGACGAGGAAATAGAATACATGTCTGAGGGTGGAGAAGAGCACCACACCAACGATGACAGAAATGCAACAGACCAGGCATCTGAAGAGGAGGAAAGAGAGGAGCATGAAATAGTAAAGGCCCTCAAATACAAACAAATAGCTCGACGAGAGCGTGAAAAGCAGGAGCGGGAAATAAAAAAGTCGCTACAGGCTCCACCAAAGTAGCGCAACAGCAAATTAAAAATGCGGAGTTGCAACCGACAAACGAGCAGCCCCAACAACAGAAACAACAACCAGAGCAGCAACAAAATATGCTGCAACAACAACAGCCACAGCATCAGCCTAAACAGCAAAGGCAACAACAACAGAAGCAGAAACAACAGCAGCAGAACCAGCAGCAGCAGCCGCAGCAGCAGAATCAACAGCAGCAGATACAACAGCAGCAGAGTCAACAGCAACAGCCACAGCTACCCAAAAACAAAAAAGAAAAGGTGCCACCCATCAACGCATACAAGATGGAGTTAGAGGATACCATAAAATTATGTAAGTCGGCCATAGGCGAAAACTTTTTTATTAAAAGAATAAGTAAAGACAGACATTCTATTCAATGTTCCACTTTGGAACAATATAAAAAAATAAAAGATTTATTGAAAGAAACAACAACTGAGTTCTTCAGTTTTACTCCGAAAATAGAAAAGATTCAAACGGTCCTTCTAAAGGGCATAGATTCCTGCACGGAACCTCAAGTGCTCTTAAATGAGCTCCGTCGAAAAGCGAGCGACGATCTCGAGTTTATCGGGGTTAAGCCGTTCGCTACAGTTAGAGCCAGACGGGAGAAACGGAACCTTCCGTTCTTCCTAGTACAGCTTTCGCCCAGCAGCAAACTGGATAGTTTGAGGAGTATCTCCGTCCTCAACTACCAGGTTGTCACATGGGATAAATTAAAGAGGCGCGGCGACATGCTTCAATGCATGCGCTGCCAAAGGTTCGGCCACGCTGCAGCAAACTGCGAAATGCAGTCACGCTGCGTCAAGAGTGGTGAGAACCACATTGTAGGAGAGTGTAAGCTCGGGCAGGAACGGGTCGAATTGACCCAACTTAAATGTGCACTTTGCCGAGGCGGCGGGCACCCTGCAAACTATCGGGGATGTCCAACGTTTCAGCAATTGAAACATAACAAAGCGGCAAGGCAAGCAGAGGTAGAGAGACGCCCACCAACGCGTCCTCAAACAACAATTTCCGTTAATCCCCAAATTTCCTACGCCCAAATGGCGTCAGGAAAGGGAAACACGGTACAGCCTGCGCCAAAGGCAGCCCCACCGGCCCTCGTGCCTAAGGCTCCGGACGCACAGGCCGAAATAAGAGGTTTGCTACTGGCCATTCAGAGTCAAATAGCAGGACTTCAAAACCAGATAAGTGAGCAGGCGAAAAGGGTGGACAATATCTACTCTGCTTTGCGTAGCTTAACGCACTTTATAGGTTAAGGGCGCGCTGTCGGAGAGGCCCTTTAAGATCCTTGCTGTGAATGTAAATTCATTGATAAGGACCGAACGTAGAGCAAATCTATTCCAATTGTTGAAAGATCAAAGTCCAGATGTGTTTATGGCCAGCGAAACTAAGCTGAACCAGAAACATAAGTTGACTAACAATAATTACAATATCGTGCGAAGAGATCGGCCCAACTCCACTTTGGGGGGAGGAGTCGCAATCTTTGTACGAAAAGGCATAAATTATAAAGTAATATATGATAGTGAGGTACGCAGATTTCGGTTGCTTGAGGCGTGCATCGTATGCATTCCTCTCAAACATGGGAAGCGGATGTATGCGATTGCGGTTTATGCACCGGAATCACCTCAGCCAACTGAATTTTTAACAGAGCTCGAAAAACTTTTTCAATGCTTACAACTGAACTCGGAAGAGAATTACTATCTCCTGGCCGGTGACTTGAATGCCAAACATGTAGATTGGGGAAATCAAATACAAAATCCGAGAGGTAGCCATCTATTTAATTGGATGTGTCAATACAACGTTGAGTATATGCTCGACCTTCTGGCTACTGATAGGCCTTCGTTTCCAAGGAGCGGTTCCTATCTGGATCTATTGTTGAAAGACTCAAGATTGACAATTACTGACACTGTGGGTCAACGACCAAGAAACTGTTTACGAACGATCGAGTACGACAGTGATCACTGCGGACTTGCTGCCGTAATTCAACTTCCAAACGAACTCGTGGATTTGGAGGAGTATGTGCCAGTGCATTCTTACAATTACAGTAAGACTCGCTGGCCACGCTTCACCAGCGCTTTATCGAGTGAACTACGAATGAACAACATATCCCCACCAAATGACAGAAATTTAACAAATACCGAAATTGACGATTACTTAGAAAAGATGGACAGTACAATCCAACGAACAATGGAAAAAACAATACCAAAATACAAAGAACGCGAAGCCACAGACATGTACCGCAACGCGACCATCGACGCACTACACAGACAAAAAAGTGGACTTTTGACAAGACTGAAACTCTTGTACAGACGTTTTACTGACATACACCATCTGGAGATTAGGACACTGAAGTCGTCAATTAAAAACATCAACCAATTGATCAAGGAAAATTACCGGTTGTCTATTAATTTGTATTGGGACAACAAAATTCGGGCCGTTAATTCTAGCGACCCGAGTATGTTTCCTCAAATTAATAAAATATTTAGACGGAATGATCAAAACGAACTTCCGTGTCTTAAGCTTCAGAGAACGACAGAGAACAGAGACGTACTTCTGACAGCAGGCATAGATCCAGAGGAAGCCGTCTTGGACGATGACCTCTTTATAATCGAAGATCCTCGTGAGAAAGTGGAGGCTGTGGGGGCTGCTTTCCAGCAAGTGTACAAGGTGAATGCTAGCATTCGCCCGAACCATGACCTGGAAAACAGAGCCTTGCTTCACCACTTCTACCTTCGAAATGAAATGACGCAATGGCGATCAGAGAATCTCGGTTTCACCGGGTTCAATGAAGAACACTTGGCAAACGCCACCGTCGCCGAGCGAAACGGGGCTAATTCCCTGTTAATTTCGAAAGTTGAGCTCCAGCTCATCTTCGCTTCATTAAAGAAAAGGAAGTCAGCAGGAATCGATGGTTTATCCAACGTTGTACTGCGACATCTGCCTCAGGAAGCAGTTGACATTTATGCCACACTGTTTAACAACGCTCTGAATAATGCATATTATCCAGGGCGGTGGAAGACAGCTGTGGTTCATCCTCTCCCGAAAAAAGGAAAGGACAACTCCAATCCGGTGAATCTCCGGTCGATAAGTCTTCTTCCGAGTATCAGTAAGGTATTTGAGAAAGTTATAAATAGAGCTCTGTCCAAGTGGGCGGAGGACAACAATATCATACCGGACAATCAGTTCGGTTTTAAGGCGGGACATGACACCATTCATGCCGCGTCCAAGCTCGTTTCTGATGTCCAATGGAACAAATCTAAAAGACAGTGTACGGGTGCTTGTCTGGTTGACTTGGAGAAAGCTTTCGACACCGTATGGTTAGAAGGTCTGTATCTAAAGCTAGCCAGACTGGGCATAAGTAATCCGCTTTTATATATGCTTTATGATATGCTCAATGGTAGAAAGTTTGTTGTCAAAATTGGCAATGTAACTTCTACCGCAACCTTCGAAATTAAAAATGGTCTTCAACAGGGAGCGGTGAACTCACCGATTCTATTCAGTATTTATACCAGCGATCTGATAGGTAGTCTAGCCCATGCCATAGCGTATGCCGACGATCTAATTGCGTACAGAACAGCTCCAACAGTTGAGGTCATCAGAATTCTCTTACAGCGTGACTTCGACAAGATTCAGCGATATTGCGATGACTGGAAGTTGAAAATCAACTTTCAGAAATCCGAAACCATTCTGTTCAGGACTACATTGCATGGAGCCACTAGGGATACAAGAAAGAACTGGCGCAAGCTGGTGATCGTAGGGCCACATGGACATCCACTGGCGAATAAAAGTGTAGTAAAGTACCTTGGCATCTGGATGGATCAGTATTTGTATTTCGACAGACATATGAATGCTGCTCTGACCAGAGCCAGGGGAGCTTTTGCCCTGACAAAACGGTTGTTTTATAGCAGCCGTCTTGACAGCAGGGTTAAGGTTATTTGCTACATGGCCCTTATCCGGCCAATGATTGCCTATGGATGTCCGGTGTGGTTCACCGTTGCCCTATCTCAAATGGAAAAGATTCGGGTGTTTGAGAGGCAGTGTCTTCGACGCTGCCTTGGATTACACAGAACACCAGAGTCGGAGTACAAACATTATTATTCCAACGAGGTTCTATACAATGGAGCCAACATTAACAGAATCGATAATTTTATAATCAAGCTGATTCGGGGTCACATTGCAAGAGCGATGTCCTCAGCCAATAGCTTAATTTTTGGGGCTTACTACCCCAACACTGATTACTACGAGAGTGTGCGTTTAAGCGGATTTATCCCACCCGATGCTTTCCTCTATTTAGACAGTCGAGGGCTGATACAGGATAGAGCGGCGGTTCCGCTAATCTACCACGTCGGCCGGAGAACTGTAGATAGGCGACTCCTTTACAGTCGAGACGTCCTCGCACAGGGCGGAGCAGAGCGCCTTCGGTTCAGTAGGACTGTGTCCGATCGGGACCGGAGAGACAGGGTAAAACAAGAGAACCAGTTTTGGTGGTTAAATCATGAAGTAGATACTAGATAGTTGACTTAGTTTTCTCGTCTTGGCCGACTTACATAGTTTTAAGTATCTTAATTAAGTAGGGACAGTCAGGGTGGCACAAAAAAAAAAAAAAAAAATATAAAAACCATCAAAATCAAAACAAAAAAATTATAAAATCCAAAAATCAAACCAAAAAAATAACAAAATTGAAAATGCTTGCTGTGGCTGTTCTAGATTTAAGGTAGTTGTAAGTAGTTTTATAGTAGTTTAAGAATAGTTTTAAGTAGTTTTAAGTAGTTTTAATTAGTTTTATTTAGCTCTTAAATAAAAATAAAAAATGATATTGTTTCCAAGTTTTTTTTAAATCTTTCTTGGGAAAAATAAAACCAGGATAAGATATTAATTTAAGTAGTTCGTAGGCCGAAAGGCGTTAGCATTAAGTTATTGTTTAATTTAGAGCGCCCGCTTAGGGCCAGTAAGTTATTTTTAAGATATTGATAAGTAGGCTAGTTTTTTGTGAATTTTTGTCTAGCTTTAAGATATTTATAAGAAAAATGAAAAATAAAAAAAAAAAATGTGGCAGATCCCGGAGCCGAAAGTAGCCGGTTCAATCCCCAGTCGGGGTCAAATATTTTATCTGCCTTTTCCACAATAGAGAAGTGGAAAACATTATAGAGTGGGATAAAACTCATATAGACGACGGAAAGAAGAGTGCGGGGCCATCGAAAGGTGGTGCACCAGCACCAAATACAATGCCAGCAACGGCACCACCAACGGGGGCATCGAAAGATGTCTCTGCAGCAGCGGCTAAGCCAACGAAGGCAAAACCAGCAAAGCCACCAACGGCAGCTATAGCGGGGACTTCAAAAGATGCCCTAGCAACAATGGCAACGGCACCACCAGCTGAGTTAACTAAGAAGAGGAAGCAACAAAAGTATGTTCCTAATTTAGTGAAGCGCACCGCACGTCCACCTGCCCCCTCAACACAGCTGCAAGCTGATGGTAGGCAGACGATACAAGAGGAAAACCAAAGTCAAGCAGCAAACAGTGAGAGGCAGCAGAAAGTTAATTCCTCGTCATCCAAAGTCATCGATGACGAGGAAATTGAATATATGTCCGAGGGTGGAGAAGGGCTCCCCACCAGTAAAGGCCCTCAAAAATAAACAAATAGCTCGACGAGAGCGCGAAAAACAGGAGCGGGAGTTAAAAAAGTCGCTACAGGCTCCACCAAAAGAAGCCCCACAGCAAATCAAAAATGCGGAGCTGCAACCGACAAATAAGCAGCCCCAGCAAAATAAACAACAACCAGAGCAGCCACAAAATAGGCAAAAACAACAGTCACAGCAACAGCAACAAGATAAACAAAAACAACACCAGCAGCAGATCCAGAACCAGCAGCAGCAGAAACAACAGCAGCAGAGGGAACACCAGCAGCAGCCACAGCCGTCGCAGATAAAAAAAGAAAAGGTGCCACCAATAAACACGTATAAAATGGAATTACAGGACACAATAAAGTTATGTAAGTCGGCCATAGGCACAAATTTTACAATAAAAAGATTAAGTGTAGATAGGCACGCTATTCAGTGCTTTTCCATTAAAGATCATAAAATTATTACAGATTTGTTAAAGGAATCCACAACGGAGTTCTTTAGTTTTACCCCAAAAACTGAAAAGTTTCAGACGGTCCTACTAAAGGGCAAAGACTCCTACACGGACCCACAGGTGCTCTTAAATGAGCTTCGCCAAAAAGCGAGCGACGATCTCGAATTTATCGGGGTTAAGCCGTTCGCTACAGTTAAGGCCAGGCGGGAGAAACGGAATCTGCCGTTCTTCCTGGTACAGCTTTCGCCCAGCAGCAAACTGGAAAGTCTGAGGAGTAACTCCGTCCTCGACTACCAGCTTGTGACTTGGGATAAATTAAAGAGGCGCGGCGACATGCTTCAATGCATGCGCTGCCAAAGGTTCGGCCATGCTGCGGCAAACTGCGGAATGCAGTCACGCTGCGTCAAGTGTGGTGAGAACCACATTGTAGGAGAGTGTAAGCTCGGGCAGGAAAGGGTCGAATTGACACAACTTAAATGTGCACTTTGCCGAGGCGACGGGCACCCCGCAAACTATAGGGGATGTCCGACGTTTCAGCAAATGAAACACAATTAAGCGGCAAGGCAAGCAGAGATGATAGTAAGACGCCCACCAACGCGTCCTCAAACAACAATTTCCGTCAATCCCCAAATTTCCTACGCCCAAATGGCGTCAGGAATGGGAAAAACGGTACAGCCTGCGCCAAAGGCAGCCCCACAGGCCTTTGTGCCTAAGGCTCCGGACGCACAGGCCGAAATAAGAGGTTTGCTACTGGCCATTCAAAGCCAAATAGCAGGACTTCAAAAACAGATAAGTGAGCAGGTGAAAAGGGTAGACAATATCTACTCTGCTTTGCCGAGCTTATCGCATTTTATAGGTTAAGGGCGCGCTACCGGAGAGGCCCTTAAAGATCCTTGCTGTGAATGTAAATTCATTGATTAGGACCGAACGTAGAGCAAATCTATTCCAATTGTTGAAAGATCAGAGTCCTGATGTGTTTATGGCCAGCGAAACTAAGCTGAACCAGAAACATAAATTGCCTAACAATAATTACAATATCGTACGAAGAGATCGGCCCAACTCCACTTTGGGTGGAGGAGTCGCAATCTTTGTACGAAAAGGCATAAATTATAAAGTAATATATAATAGTGAAGTACGCAGATTTCGGTTGCTTGAGGCGTGTATCGTATGCATTCCTCTCAAACATGGGAAGCGGATGTATGCGATTGCGGCTTATGCACCGGAATCACCTCAGCCAACTGAATTTTTAACAGAGCTCGAAAAACTTTTTCAATGCTTACAATTGAACTCGGAAGAGAATTACTATCTCATGGCCGGTGATTTGAATGCCAAACATGTAGATTGGGGAAATCAAATACAAAATCCGAGAGGTAGCCATCTATTTAATTGGATGTGTCAATACAACGTTGAGTATATGCTCGACCTTTTGGCTACTGATAGGCCTTCGTTTCCAAGGAGCGGTTCCTATCTGGATCTATTGTTAAAAGACTCAAGACTGACAATTACTGACACTGTGGGTCAACGACCAAGAAACTGTTTACGAACGATCGAGTACGACAGTGACCACTGCGGACTTGCTGCCGTAATTCAACTTCCGAATGAGCTCGTGGAGTTGGAGGAGTATGTGCCAGTGCATTCTTACAATTACAGTAAGACTCGCTGGCCACGCTTCACCAGCGCTTTATCGAGTGAACTACGAATGATCAACATATCCCTACCAAATGACAGGAAATTAACAAATACCGAAATTGACGATTACTTGGAAAAGATGGACAGTACAATCCAACGAACAATGGAAAAAACAATACCAAAATACAAAGAACGCGAAGCCACAGACATGTACCGCAACGCGACCATCGACGCACTACACAGACAAAAAAGTGGAGTTTTGACAAGACTGAAACTCTTGTACAGACGCTTTACTGACATACACGATCTGGAGATTAGGACACTGAAGTCGTCAATTAAAAACATCAACCAATTGATCAAGGAAAATTACCGGTTGTCTATTAATTTGTATTGGGACAACAAAATTCGGGCCGTTAATTCTAGCGACCCGAGTATGTTTCCTCAAATTAATAAAATATTTAGACGGAATGATCAAAACGAACTTCCGTGTCTTAAGCTTCAGAGAACGACAGAGAACAGAGACGTACTTCTGATAGCAGGCATAGATGCTGAGGAAGCCGTCTTGGACGATGACCTCTTTATAATCGAAGATCCTCGTGAGAAAGTGGAGGCTGTGGGGGCTGCTTTCCAGCAAGTGTACAAGGTGAATGCTAGCATTCGCCCGAACCATGACCTGGAAAACAGAGCCTTGCTTCACCACTTCTACCTTCGAAATGAAATGACGCAATGGCGATCAGAGAATCTCGGTTTCACCGGGTTCAATGAAGAACACTTGGCAAACGCCACCATCGCCGAGCGAAACGGGGCTAATTCCCTGTTAATTTCGAAAGTCGAGCTCCAGCTCATCTTCGCTTCATTAAAGAAAAAGAAGTCAGCAGGAATCGATGGTATATCCAACGTTGTACTGCGACATCTGCCTCAGGAAGCAGTTGACATTTATGCCACACTGTTTAACAACGCTCTGAATAATGCATATTATCCGGGGCGGTGGAAGACAACTGTGGTTCATCCTCTCCCGAAAAAGGGTAAGGACAACTCCAATCCGGCGAATCTCCGGTCGATAAGTCTTCTTCCGAGTATCAGTAAGGTATTTGAGAAAGTTATAAATAGAGCTCTGTCCAAGTGGGCGGAGGACAACAATATCATACCGGACAATCAGTTCGGTTTTAAGGCGGGACATGACACCATTCATGCCGCGTCTAAGCTCGTTTCTGATGTCCAATGGAACAAATCTAAAAGACAGTGTACGGGTGCTTGTCTGGTTGACTTGGAGAAAGCTTTCGACACCGTATGGTTAGAAGGTCTGTATCTAAAGCTAGCCAGACTGGGCATAAGTAAACCGCTTTTATATATGCTTTATGATATGCTCAATGGTAGAAAGTTTGTTGTCAAAATTGGCAATGTAACTTCTACCGCAACCTTCGAAATTAAAAATGGTCTTCAACAGGGAGCGGTGAACTCACCGATTCTATTCAGTATTTACACCAGCGATCTGATAGGTAGTCTAGCCCATGCCATAGCGTATGCCGACGATCTAATTGCGTACAGAACAGCTCCAACAGTTGAGGTCATCAGAATTCTCTTGCAGCGTGACTTCGACAAGATTCAGCGATATTGCGATGACTGGAAGTTGAAAATCAACTTTCAGAAATCCGAAACCATTCTGTTCAGGACTCCATTGTGTGGAGCCCCTAGGGATACAAGAAAGAACTGGCGCAAGCTGGTGTTCGTAGGGCCACATGGACATCCACTGGCGAATAAAAGTGTAGTAAAGTGTGTCTTTGACGCTGCCTTGGATTACACAGAACACCAGAGTCGGAGTACAAACATTATTATTCCAACGAGGTTCTATACAAAGGAGCCAACATTAACAGAATCGATAATTTTATAATCAAGCTGATTCGGGGTCACATTGCAAGAGCGATGTCCTCAGCCAATAGCTTAATTTTTGGGGCTTACTAACCCAACACCGATTACTACGAGAGTGTGCGTTTAAGTGGATTTATCCCACCCGATGCTTTCCTCTACTTAGACAGTCGAGGGCTGATATAGGATAGAGCGGCGGTTCCGCTAATCTACCACGTCGGCCGCAGAACTGTAGATAGGCGACTCCTTTATAGTCGAGACGTCCTCGCACAGGGCGGAGCAGAGCGCCTTCGGTTCAGTAGGACTGTGTCCGATCGGGACCGAAGAGATAGGGGAAAACAAGAGAACCAGTTTTGGTGGTTTAATGAAGAATTAGATACAATATAGTTGACTTAGTTTTCTCGTCTTGGCCGACTTACATAGTTTTAAATGTATTAATTAAGTAGGGACAGTCAGCGTGGCACCAACAAAAAAAAAAATATAAAATCAAAAAAACCTAAACAAAAAATGTTAAAGTAACCAAGTTTTTTAAAAAAAAAAAAAAGTCTTTCTTGGTAAAAAATAAAACCAATTAAAGATATTACTTTTAAGATAGTTCGTAGGCCGAAAGGCATTAGCATTAAGTTATTGTTTAATTTAGAGCGCCCGCTTAGGGCCAGTAAGTTATTTTTAAGATATTGATAAGTAGGCTAGTTTTTCATGAATTTTTGTCTAGCTTTAAGATAGTTATAAGAAAATGAATTTAAAAAAAAAAAAAAAAAAAGTGTCTTCTCGGCAACCCATGGGTCCGGGGTTCGATCCCGGTTTTCATCGTCGAAATATTTTTTTTTGTTTTATATTAATTGTTTAATTTTTGATTTTTAAATGCCCTTATAAATAAGTTTTTTTTTTGTTTCTTGAACATCGTAAAAAAAAATTAACTTTCAAACTAGTGGTACTCATATGGACGTATGTATATTTATTCATTTATATGCAAAGCTACTTGCATGCACCTATTAGTTTAGCACTTTTGTTGTATGGGCTAAGAAAGTGAATCTTTTAAACATTTGATAAGGTACATTTTAAAGAAGGATATTGACAGGTACTTCACCAGCCTGGATGCTGTGGCCACTTCATCGTCAGCTGGATATCACGGAATAAAAGGGGTGAGTCACTATTTACCTGTTCTTTAAAAAAATAATAACTTATTGGATGTAGAAAAGAATTCAAGGGTGGGGACTAATGGTATTTAGTAGTTTCGAGTGCAGTGCATACAAACGCATATATTCTTGCATATGTATGTATAATTAAGCATCAAACACTGAGTATCTACTATTGATTGAAGATTGTTTTAAATTTAATTTAATTGTTTGTTTATTATATTATTATTTTGTTTTGGCCTGTCAACAGTGGGACATATAAATAATTTAGTTGACTTAAATTAAATTTTGTTATTTGATTTTGTTTAACTAATTAATTTAAATATTGTTTATGATTTATAAATTTTAAATTTGTTTTAAATAATATGGGCAGTAAATACATTTATAATATTTGAACCGAGCTATAAATTAACATAATGGGTTTTTTATTTAAAGGACAAAGGATGAGGATTGACGAGGATGGTGGGGATGGAGTAGGGGAGTGAAAGATGGCAAGTTAAGGGGTAACTTAAGCGAGATAGGTAACCAAGGCAGGGTGGGTAGAGGTGATGTCTCGCAGCGTCATAAAAACTAGACGCATAAGCCTGGCATGATTTGTATGCGCGGTTCTGATAGGGGTCAAGAACACACACCCTCCGACGAGCGTGAGGCCGGTCAAGCATGCCAGCATTGACCCCGACGGCAATAAAGGAGCCCGCAACAATGGCGCCCATAACGTGTAGGTTTTTTTTTGAGAGTTCTTTCGAGCCAATTCATTCGTTTTAGTAATTTTCTTTTGCAGTTCAATTTAATTTTCATAGTTTCTTTTATTTTTTTTAAATTCAATTCGCATTCATTATAGTTTCCGTTTAAGTATTTTTTTTCTTGATAACTTTTTAGATATTGTTTTTAACTTTTTAACCTTTTTATTTTTTTTATTTTTCTATTGATTTTGATTTATTTTATATACCCAGCTTTTCAGTAAGGAACTGACTCTGTCATAAGTCCCAGTATCCGAGGTATATGTGACCTTGGTACTGAGTTGCGATGATGGAAGTTTTCTCTAAACTGTTAAGATATGGTGTTTAGCGGTCTGAGTCATAAAGCTGGCTGTATATGCTGGCATCAATGTCCAGGTGCGCGAAGACATCACACATACATAAATAATGATGAAAGAGGCAAAGGGGATTCATATTGAGTTCTCATAAGTACCTTTCATCTACAATAGCCCAATGTCTAGAGTCGGTTTGTGATTAAGTTTTGGTTGCAAATCGCCCTAGAATGTAAGCATAGTAAAGTAGTTTCAGTGTAACGTAGTGTATTTTAAATTTTTCTCTCGGCTCGCAGCGCTTCGCCATCTTTCGTTCTCTTATTTCATTCTTTCCAGAATAGTTGATCCTCATCCGATTCCGAACATAAAAAAAAGAAAAAAAAAAGGTTTTCCTTTGTTTTTCGTTTCAAGTAACCTTGAATTTTTAAAGATAGTTTTTATTTTAGAGTACAGTAGATGGTTTTAGTTATTTTGTTGGTTATTTTTTTTTTAAATTGTTTCACATATTGTTTTAAATTGGATTGCTGAAGAGCAAGTTAATTTAAATTTTAATACACATTTCCGGATAGGAAGAGTAAATTTGTTTTACTTGTAGTATTATTTTGTCGTGAAATATTTTTCGTTTGCCTTTTCCTGCAACTTCTTGCATTTATTTATTTTTTATCGTCAGAAAGCCAATCAATTATTTATTTGTGTATCCTATTGGGTCCTTTCTGCGAAATTTTTCCTTTTTTTTGTTGTGGGTATGAGTCAAAATTCAAACAATCCGCACAGCACGAGTAGGATTCCAAGAATTTTGAGTGAAGGAGTTCCGTTGGAGGATTTTGAAAGGTTCCATCGGTCAGTGATTTTGGATCATTATTATAGCTTGGTGGCTAGACTTTCTTCCGAGATGCCTGGCGATAATGATCAATCACGCCATGAGGATGGTGAACATAACCATGGTACATCCATAAATGAAGAGCCAGCGGATGGCAGCGATACGATTGGACCAAGCAATCGATTAGTCCATGACAACGCGGGAAATCCGGGATCCCCTGCTGGGATTGGGAGAGCATCGACGATCGATGTTTTGGCCAGCAGAATCGATCAGTCCTTGGTGGTGAACCAAATTCGTTTCTTCGAACAAATGGATCATTTCATGAAGGGTGTTATGGGGAAGCTGGAAAGTATTGGTACTCCTTGTTCCGAGTACCACCTTTCCGACATGGGCCATCCTAGCAATCCTTTTTCGGGTGGTGCAGGCATTGAAGTAGCTGAAATGTTTCCACATCATATTCCGGACACGGCACAAGGTCCTCATTAAGTGGTTTCAAGACCACCAAGTGGTGACAACGCACCGAAGGTTTGCCGTTTGGACAGGTGGGACATAAAATACGACCGAAGTGACCCTGTAACGGATTTTCTCTTTATCATTGATAAGTTGCAGGCTGGGTCAGGATATAGCGATGCCCAAATGAGTACATATTTTCATGTGTTGCTAAAGGGAAAGGTTAACACTTGGTATTGGGCGTTTTTGCGCAAAAATCCTGGCGCTAGTTTGCAACAGATCAAGGATTCCCTGAGGAGAGAATTTGGAAACAGGGAAACTGATGTTGAAATCTACATGCGCCTGCTCACTTGAAAGCAGGAAGTAAAAGAATCTTTTGATGATTTGTATGGAGCTATAATTCAATTAAATTACCGTTTACAAGAACCATTCGATTCGGCAAAGCTAATTCAAGTCATCAAAAATAATGTCAAGGATAAGTTAGGAGAGGTGTTGTTGGCGGCGGAGATCACGAGTATGGAACAACTCCGGAAAAAGGCTAGAAAAGCCGAAACCTTTCTAGCCAGAAGAACAGCTACTCATAGGACCGTCAATGAGGTTCATTTGGAAGATGACACGGATTTGGAGCCTTATGATGAAGTCGCGGCATTCAGCAGGGCTAGCAGTAGACAACCAGCTTCAACCCTAATTTGCTGGAATTGTGACAAGCTGGGTCATTCCTTCTACCAGTGTCCGTCACATGAAAGGAAGCTATTCTGCTTTCTCTGTGGCGAAAAAGGCGTCAGTACCCCAGAATGCCAAAAACACCAGGGAAACCGCCAAGGGAGCGACAGACCAATCGGTGAGAGTCGTATCCAAAAGAGCTACCCCGATCAGAGATAGCAGCAATAAAGGATGGAACTGAGGGAGGGAGTAGTTCGGTTTTAGTTGGGGTGATTGATCAGAATTCGGTTGGTAGGTCGGATGGAAGTTGTGTTAGTAAGGTTTCTGAGTCTGCGGGTCCTTTCAAAATTCTTCAACGAGAGGTTCCAGTTTCAGAGAGTCATCCTGTTAAAGTTTTTCAGCTGAAATCTCTTCACGAGAGGAAACTGAATTACCTTAGAAAACGCTCGGAAATTATTGGAAAGCCGATTGTTAGTGCCCAAATACGAAAATGTAGAGAAAGATACAAGAAGAGAAAGGATTTTCAGAGGCATATAGTCAAGACAATCTTGACTTCCAAAACAGACGGTAGATTATATGCACAAGTAAAGCTGAAAGATGAGCTTGTTTCAGGCCTGTTGGACAGTGGCGCATCTATCTCTGTTTTGGGAGAGTCTTGTTTTGAATTCATAGAACGTAATGGAATTCAAATGTTACCATACAAGAATTTTGTAAAAACTGCTGACGGTAAATCCCACGATATCGTATTGTAAGGTCCCGACAACACTTGATGATGTAACGAAAACCATTACTTTCTATGTAATTCCGAACTTGACACAAAAGGTTTATCTCGGCATGAATTTCTGGAACGAATTCCACCTGACTCCACAAGTGAGCCAGATTGACAGTAACATGTTTGAAGAAAGTCGCGAAATTGCTGAGGAAGCGGCTTTTATCGATCTGACGACGACTCAACAGATAAAGTTAGATTCGGTAAGGCGGCTTTTTCCTAACTTTCCTGAACTGGGTCTTGGTAAAACGCACGTCAAAACCCATACGATTGAGACAGGTGACGCAGTGCCAATAAAATCCAGACATTATCCACTTTCGCCGGTGAAGCAAAAGGAAGTTTATACGGAGCTCGATCGCATGTTGGGACTTGGAGTAATTGAGGAGAGTAATTCTCCATGGTGTTCGCCAATAGTGATGGTAAAAAAAACCGGGAAAAGTACGTCTGTGCTTGGATAGTCGTAAGCTTAACAGCAAAACAGTTAATGATGCATATCCGCTGTCACATATTGAAGGTATCATCAGAAGATACTCATTTCATAACGGGTTTAGACCTCAAAGATGCATTTTGGCAGATTCCGTTAGATGGAGAGTCAAAACAAAAAACGGCATTCGCTGTACCTGGAAGGCCGCTGTATCACTTCAATGTGATGCCGTTCGGGTTATGCAACGCCGCACAGAGGATGTGTCGTCTAATGGACAAAGTAATTCCTGCTCGCCTTAGACAACATGTTTTCGTTTATTTGGATGATCTTTTAATATGTACCGCGGATTTCGAAACTCATATCCAAGTATTGACGGACGTGGCAGCCTGTCTTCGGAGAGCAAATTTGACCATCAACCTCAATAAGTCCAAGTTTTGCATGCGTGAGATAAAGTTTCTTGGTTACATCGTCGGTCAGGGAACACTAAAAACTAATCCTGAAAAGGTAGATGCGATGATTAACTTTCCTCTTCCTAAATCGGCGAGGCAGGTGAGGAGGTTTATTGGTATGACGGGTTGGTACAGGCGTTTTATCAAGAACTATGCTGACCTCGCAGCGAAATGGTTTCGAGTTGACATCTGCAGCCAAGGAAGCGTTTGAAAAATTGAAAGAAGCACTTACTTCCGCTCCGGTATTGACTCAGCCAGACTTCAAAAAGGAATTTACCATTCAATGTGATGCATCATCTGAGGGAGTCGGAGGTGTTCTCTTCCAATTGGATGCAGATGGTAATGAAAAACCCATAGCTTTTATGTCAAAAAAGTTAAATAAGGCACAGAAAAATTATACGGTGACAGAGCTCGAGTGTTTAGCGGCTGTACTCAGCATTAGAAAGTTTCGTGCATAAGTCTTTTCGTGTTGTTACTGACCATTCAAGTCTTAAATGGCTTATGTCATTGAAGGATTTGAGTGGGCGGCTCGCAAGATGGAGTTTGGAGCTTCAGGGTTTCCATTTCAAGATCGAGCATCGAAAGGGCTCGTTGAATGTTGTTCCGGATGCGCTTTCGAGAGGGGATATGGAAGAGATTTCGATCACAGCGATAGGAGAGGAAGTAGATATCGACTCGCCAGAGTTCGACTCTGTTAAGTACATTTCAAAAAGAGAGGAAATCGTCAAAAATCAGTCTTCACTTCCTGATCTAGTTGTATCCGACAAGTATATATATAAAAGAGTTAGATTCAGGAGTGACAATCTTGAAAGCGAAGATTCTTTGTGGCGTCTGTGGATACCTAGTACATTGACTCACGAAGTTATAGAAATGGCCCACGGGACGAGGCTTAGTTGTCATAGTGGTTTTTCCAAGACTTATGCTAGAATCAGGGAGAAATACTATTGGCCTAAGATGGCAACGGAGGTTAAGTCATACGTGAGCCAGTGCGAGTTATGCAAAACCACAAAAGCACCAAATAGGACTCTTCGTCCCCCTATTACGAAGCAGATAGTCTCAGAGCGACCGATGCAGCGTTTGTATGTGGATTTGTTAGGACCATATCCACGTACGAAGCGCGGCAATACTTTTATTTTCATAGCTGTTGACCACTTCTCCAAACATAGCTTCCTCAAAGCGTTACCGAAAGCAACATCGACGAACATCATTCGATTCCTAGAACCGGAAGTCTTTCATACATTTGGAACGCCCGAGATTGTGCACTCAGACAATGGAAAGCAATTTGTATCGTCTGAGTTTTCAAAGTTTTTGGACAATTATGGCGTTCAACATGTCCGGACAGCTTTTTATTCTCCGCAGGCAAATATATCAGAGAGGGTGAACCGAAGTATATTAAATAAGTTGAGGGTATTCGTACAGGGCGAACAAGATAATTGGGATTCATACCCTTTCAATCTTGAACCTTCTCACCCCACCAACTCTTCCTCCACTAACTTTCCTAACTTCATACACTCTCATACATTAAATCCTGCTGCTTCACATTTTTCACCGTCTGTTTCTTCTTCGATCTCTACTAAAACTACTGATCCTTCTTCTTCAACTGTTCCTCCCCCGATCTTTGACCCAATGGTTCCCCCTTCTGTGAAACTAACATCTAGACTTGCCGACCTTCCACCTACTTCGAATGACTTAGATGGACGTTATTTGATGTCACGTTTACGTGATAATAAACTTTTTGATAACGTTCGCCTTTACCTTGCGTACCTATATGACAAACCAGATTCTGTTTGTATTGAAGGTAAAACTAAAACAAACCTGATCGTGTCAATTCAAAAAGAAGGCCTGCCAACAGATCCTACCTGCCTTCGTAAGATCTACACCCGTTTTCATGAAGGCTTTGATATTTCTCCTGCTACAGTCTCTAAGGACCTTGCTACTTATGCTTCCCATATCGGCTCTGAACGCGTTTCTCACCTTCAAAGTACCCGCAACACCCTAAAAAATTATTACCGACCCTAACATAATTCCTAATATTTTGTCTCTTTATTACCAAAATGTAAGGGGTCTTCGTACAAAAACGGCTTCTGTTTATATCAACTCCCAAAAACTTCCCTATGATATTTTTGCCCTAACTGAAACAAACCTCTGCAATTCTATCCTTGATGAAGAACTTTTTACTTCCGAATTTGCCATTTTTCGAGCTGACGGACTAAGTACCGAAAGAGATCATTCTGGACGAGGTGTCCTTCTGGCGATTCACAATCGTTTTGACGCTAGCCTGGTAAAAAGATCGTGTGTGTCTTCTCTTGAATTTGTATGTGTCAAAATTTTTTAAAAAAACGATGTATTTACTTAGTCTGTTGTTATATACGCCCTTCTCAGCCCACCCAAGCTTATCAACTTGCTGTTGATGAAATCGACTCTCTGTTTGAAGTCACAGATATTCTTGATGACTTAATTATTGTCGGTGACTTTAACCTCCCACATCTTCAATGGACCTCATCGGAAGATGAGATGTCTTTTGTGCCTACAAATTCCTCCTCTGAAAAGGAACTCCTGCTCACTGACCGATTCTTTGACCTTGGTCTTTGTCAGGTAAGTGGTATACTAAACAACTTAAGTAGACAACTTGATTTAATTTTCTCATCAGATCCCACTTGCTCCCTAGTTTCCAAAAGTGCTCATCTGCTCTCTACCCTCGACTCGACCAGTTCCTTCCTGAATAACAAAACCTCAATTGATATCGCCTTGGAATTTTTCTACACGTCTATCTTCAACTGCCTTGTTCAGGCTGTTCCTTATGTTCCGCGTAAACATGTCTCTTCCTCCCCTCCCTGGTACAATAAAGAATTGCGAACCCTTCGTAACGTGAGAAATAAATGGTGGAAAACATATTTGCTAACCAGATCTGCTCTGGACTTCTCAAACTACCAGCTAGCTCTACACCGCTTCTCTTCACTTTGCGAACTCCTCTATCTTGAATACATTGACAAAATGCAAAATAGCCTGATTTCGGATCCCAGACGCTTCTACCAGTTTATTAATATTAAACGGAAATCTGATGGCTTTCCCTCAACTCTTAAATTTATGAACTCGACATCTGGCGACCCTAAAATAATCACAAACCTTTTTGCCT
The DNA here is from genome assembly GCA_949320155.1 of Melangyna quadrimaculata. NCBI lineage: Eukaryota > Metazoa > Arthropoda > Insecta > Diptera > Syrphidae > Melangyna > Melangyna quadrimaculata. The sequence continues at coordinate 276,926,086 of OX439483.1, forward strand.
CTTTCTTCAGTCAGTCATATTGTAATAATCCTCAAGAACCTGACTACGATTTTTTTAAGTACTTAAAAGATGGCCCATGCACCTCCTTTGCCTCAATTGAAATAGGTGTTGACATTGTCGCCAAAAAGATAAGTTTCCTTAAAGATGATTTCTCCCCTGGTCCCGATGGTTTGCCTGCCATTTTACTGAAAAAATGCGCCAACTCTCTATGTGAGCCTCTTTCAGCACTATTTCATCTTTCACTCTCTCAAGGTATCTTTCCAAAATTATGGAAGGACTCTTTTATTTTTCCTATTTATAAAAAAGGAGTAAAGAATGATATTGCTAACTACCGGCCTATTGCCAAGCTATCCTCAATCCCCAAGCTCTTTGAAAGCATTGTCTACGATTCTCTCTATTTTCACTGTAAACCTATCTTCTCCCCACAACAGCACGGCTTTTTAAAAGGCAGATCCACCACAACTAACCTTACGGAATTCGTTTCTAAAACTCTTAAGGAACTCGAAAAAGGAAATGAAGTGGACATTATCACCACAGATTTTAGTAAGGCCTTTGATAAAATCAGTCACCAAATTATTTATCTCAAACTTAAAGCTCTCGGTTTTCCTGCCCTTTTTATTTCTTGGCTCAGATCATACCTTGACAGCCGCCAATATAGAGTTATCTTCAGGTTTTCAATCTCTGACCCCATCTTTGCCACTTCGGGCGTTCCGCAAGGGAGCCACCTCGGCCCTTTGATTTTTGTTTTAACAATAAATGACGTTATTAATGTCATTAATGATTCAACTGTCTCTATTTACGCTGATGATATGAAAATAATTAAGGTCATTTCTACTCCCTCAGATTCTACATTACTTCAAAATGACCTTAATTCATTCCAAACTTGGTGTGACAAAAATTTTTTAGAACTCAATGTTACTAAATGCCAACTTTAACTTTCTCTCGTAAGCGACTACAACTTCCTCCTCGAACTTATTGCTTTCACGAAGTTGCTATTCAAATTGTCAGCTCTATTCGTGACCTAGGAGTAATTTCCGACAGTCAGTTAAATTTCCGAGCCCATTTCGATCATATTATTAACAAGGCCAACTCTTCTCTAGGTTTCATCAAACGTTGGTCTAAGGAATTCTCGAACCCCTACGTCACTAAATCCCTCTATATTACCTTCGTTAGACCCCTCCTTGAATACGCTAGTCAAGTCTGGTCGCCCTATCAAAACTCTCATTCTCAAAGAATCGAAGCTGTGCAGCGTAGGTTTCTTAGATTTGCACTCCGCGGTCTCCCTTGGTCTGATAGCTTCATCCTACCCCCCTATGAAGATCGTTTAAAATTGATCAATTTGCAAACCCTACAAAAACGCCGCGAAGTCGCTGATATTCTCTTTTTGCATCAGCTTTTAGCAGGGACTATAGATTCTTCTTTTCTTGTGGAAACGATTCCCATCTATACTAACCCACGACACGTAAGATCTGCTCCTCTCTTTCGCCTTCCTCTTCACCGCACAAATTACGGTATCTTTGAACCTATTTCTAGAATGCTGCGATTGGCTAATAACGCACAAGATACCTTTGACTTTCATATTAGTAATTCCTCACTTAGAAGCTCTCTCTACAACTCATCCTAAAACCCCAATTCTTCTTCATTACTATTTAGTTTTAAGTTTTGTTTCTAAAAAAAAAGAAAAGAAAAGAAAAATAAAAGAAAAAAATAACTAGACGTAAGTTAATTATTAAGTTTAGACTTAAGCTATGTTACTGTTGCTTGTATTAAGCTAAATAAATAAATAAATACCTTTCAAGCATAGCTTGTGCTTTGAGGTCTGATAACCATGACTCTCTCGGTTGTCAACCATATTTTGCAATGTTCGGCCAAAATATGATTAACCATGGATCTGCCTACAAAATTCTTAGAAATTTAAAAGCACTTCATGATCCGGAACAAGATGTTGTGCCACGTGAAGCGAAGATTGCACTTGCACGTCAAAAGTTGTCTGCAAATTTGCGGAGCGCACACGAACGGTCAAAGGCTACTTACAACACTAGGTCAAGACCAACTTCGTTTAGGGTAGGTCAGGAAATCTTCTATCGGAATTTTTCACAGAGCAATTTTGCCCAAGGTCAAAATGCTAAATTGCTTCCAAAATTTATCAAGGCTCGCGTACGTCGTACCGTAGGGAACTGCATGTACGAGCTTGAGACTTTGGCTGGCAAAGCAATAGGAGTTTACCACGCCAAGGATATTCGGCAGTGATGTGAGTTGATGACTAATCTGACGGGTTTCTGGCGATCTTTTATTTTTGCCCGGCTATAGTAGTAGGTTCGGCACCCACGTTTTGGTGTGTTATTAGTTAGATAGTTCAGTGATATTAAGGCAGACTGTGGGTTCATTTTGCAATTTTGTTCTTATGTCCATGCAAACAAAAAGCAAAGCCCTGTGTTACGAACGTAAATTTTAAAATTTCCCTACTGACATCACTCCTAAGCGAAATGCCACTATTCTCCTACAAATCGATCAAGTAGGAGAAATCTTTGAATGTATGAGTGTGCCGAACGTCACCGTTGAAAAATTGGTGGCACTTTTCCCATGAATAGGGGTAATTTAGGTGACGATTTACCAAGAGCTTTTCAAAAAAAAAATTTTACTTGCTAAAGTGCGTATGGTCTGTAAAAAGCCGCCATAATTTAATTTTCTTTACCGAGTGATTTAAAAGAAAAATTAAAAATTAAAATATATAAACACCTTTTTTTTTTTGTTTTGAATTACAAAGTTTAAAAATTGAACATAGACCGTACCAGGTAATAACGATTTTTCTGTGCCATAAACGTTTATCTCAGTTATTAATAAAAACGAAATTTTGTAGAGTAGTGCAAAAATTAAAATTTCAAGGTGAAACAAAAGGAAAGTTCAGGAAGATACCTACATACCTATGTATATAATTTTGTGCACAGTAAAACCTTAGAAGCAGGTAACAAGCATTATAATCGAAAAATATGCCGTCCATGATAGTGATTTTTTTATCTTGTTTTATAGAGAAAATTGTCTGCTTGTTAAAGGCAAAGTCGTTGTCCCAGTCCGCACAAAGTGGGTAGCCGATTTAGAAACAACCATAGTTTAAAAGTGTGTAACCGCCAGTTTGTTTTAATACTATAAATCCAGCGGAAATTCTTAAGCTTCGTTGCGCAGCGGATTGGGTGTCTTCTCGGCAACCCATGGGTCCGGGGTTCGATCCTGGTTTTCATCGTCGAAATATTTTTTTTTGTTTTATATTAATTGTTTAATTTTTGATTTTTAAATGCCCTTATAAATAAGTTTTTTTTTTGTTTCTTGAACATCGTAAAAAAAAATTAACTATCAAACTAGTGGTACTCATATGGACGTATGTATATTTATTCATTTATATGCAAAGGTACTTGCATGCACCTATTAGTTTAGCACTTTTGTTGTATGTGCTAAGAAAGTGAATCTTTTAAACATTTGATAAGGTACATTTTAAAGAAGGATATTGACAGGTACTTCACCAGCCTGGATGCTGTGACCACTTCATCTTCAGCTGGATATCACGGAATAAAAGGGGTGAGTCACTATTTACCTGTGCTTTAAAAAAAATAATAACTTATTGGATGTAGAAAAGAATTCAAGGGTGGGGACTAATGGTATTTAGTAGTTTCGAGTGCAGTGCATACAAACGCATATATTCTTGCATATGTATGTATAATTAAACATCAAACACTGAGTATCTACTATTGATTGAAGATTGTTTTAAATTTGATTTAATTGTTTGTTTATTATATTATTATTTTGTTTTGGCCTGTCAACAGTGGGACATATAAATAATTTAGTTGACTTAAATTAAATTTTGTTATTTGATTTTGTTTAACTTATTAATTTAAATATTGTTTATGATTTATAAATTTTAAATTTGTTTTAAATAATATGGGCAGTAAATACATTTATAATATTTGAACCGAGCTGTAAATTAACATAATGGGTTTTTAATTTAAAGGATAAAGGATGAGGATTGACGAGGATGGTGGGGATGGAGTAGGGGAGTGAAAGATGGCAAGTTAAGGGGTTACTTAAGCGAGATAGGTAACCAAGGCAGGGTGGGTAGAGGTGATGTCTCGCAGCGTCATAACAACTAGACGCATAAGCCTGGCATGATTTGTATGCGCGGTTCTGATAGGGGTCAAGAACACACACCCTCCGACGAGCGTGAGGCCGGTCAAGCATGCCAGCATTGACCCCGATGGCAATAAAGGAGCCCGCAACAATGGCGCCCATAACGTGTAGGTTTTTTTTTGAGAGGTCTTTCGAGCCAATTCATTCGTTTTAGTAATTTTCTTTTGCAGTTCAATTTAATTTTCAATTTCTTTTATTTTTTTTTTTTATTCAATTCGCATTCATTATAGTTTCCGTTTAAGTATTTTTTTCTTGATAACTTTTTAGATTTTGTTTTTAACCTTTTGATTTTTTTTATTTTTCTATTGATTTTGATTTATTTTATATACCCAGCTTTTCAGTAAGGAACTGACTCTGTCATAAGTCCCAGTATCCGAGGTATATGTGACCTTGGTACTGAGTTGCGATGATGGAAGTTTTCTCTAAACTGTTAAGATATGGTGTTTAGCGGTCTGAGTCATAAAGCTGGCTGTATATGCTGGCATCAATGTCCAGGTTCGCGAAGACATCACACATACATAAATAATGATGAAAGAGGCAAAGGGGATTCATATTGAGTTCTCATAAGTACCTTTCATCTACAATAGCCCAATGTCTAGAGTCGGTTTGTGATTAAGTTTTGGTTGCAAATCGCCCTAGAATGTAAGCATAGTAAAGTAGTTTCAGTGTAACGTAGTGTATTTTAAATTTTTCTCTCGGGTCGCAGCGCTTCGCCATCTTTCGTTCTCTTATTTCATTCTTTCCAGAATAGTTGATCCTCATCCGATTCCGAACATAAAAAAAAAAAAAGGTTTTCCTTTGTTTCTCGTTTCAAGTAACCTTGAATTTTTAAAGATAGTTTTTATTTTAGAGTACAGTAGATGGTTTTAGTTATTTTGTTGGTTATTTTTTTTTTAAATTGTTTCACATATTGTTTTAAATTGGATTGCTGAAGAGCAAGTTAATTTAAATTTTAATACACATTTCCGGATAGGAAGAGTAAATTTGTTTTACTTGTAGTATTATTTTGTCGTGAAATATTTTTCGTTTGCCTTTTCCTGCAACTTCTTGCATTTATTTATTTTTTATCGTCAGAAAGCCAATCAATTATTTATTTGTGTATCCTATTGGGTCCTCTCTGCGAAATTTTTCCTTTTTTTTGTTGTGGGTATGAGTCAAAATTCAAACAATCCGCACAACACGAGTAGGATTCCAAGAATTTTGAGTGAAGGAGTTCCGTTGGAGGATTTTGAAAGGTTCCATCGGTCAGTGATTTTGGATCATTATTATAGCTTGGTGGCTAGACTTTCTTCCGAGATGCCTGGCGATAATGATCAATCACGCCATGAGGATGGTGAACATAACCATGGTACATCCATAAATGAAGAGCCAGCGGATGGCAGCGATACGATTGGACCAAACAATCGATTAGTCCATGACAACGCGGGAAATCCGGGATCCCCTGCTGGGATTGGGAGAGCATCGACGATCGATGTTTTGGCCAGCAGAATCGATCAGTCCTTGGTGGTGAACCAAATTCGTTTCTTCGAACAAATGGATCATTTCATGAGGGGTGTTATGGGGAAGCTGGAAAGTATTGGTACTCCTTGTTCCGAGCAGCACCTTTCCGACATGGGCCGTCCTAGCAATCCTTTTTCGGGTGGTGCAGGCATTGAAGTAGCTGAAATGTTTCCACATCATATTCCGGACACGGCACAAGGTCCTCATTCAGTGGTTTCAAGACCACCAAGTGGTGACAACGCACCGAAGGTTTGCCGTTTGGACAGGTGGGACATAAAATACGACGGAAGTGACCCTGTAACGGATTTTCTCTTTATCATTGATAAGTTGCAGGCTGGGTCAGGATATAGCGATGCCCAAATGAGCATATATTTTCATGTGTTGCTAAAGGGAAAGGTTAACACTTGGTATTGGGCGTTTTTGCGCAAAAATCCTGGCGCTAGTTTGCAACAGATCAAGGATTCCCTGAGGAGAGAATTTGGAAACAGGGAAACTGATGTTGAAATCTACATGCGCCTGCTCACTAGAAAGCAGGGAGTAAAAGAATCTTTTGATGATTTTTATGGAGCTATAATTCAATTAAATTACCGTTTACAAGAACCATTCGATTCGGCAAAGCTAATTCAAGTCATCAAAAATAATGTCAAGGATAAGTTAGGAGAGGTGTTGTTGGCGGCGGAGATCACGAGTATGGAACAACTCCGGAAAAAGGCTAGAGAAGCCGAAACCTTTTTAGCCAGAAGAACAGCTACTCATAGGACCGTTAATGAGGTTCATTTGGAAGATGACACGGATTTGGAGCCACAGGATGAAGTCACGGCATTCAGCAGGGCTAGCAGTAGACAACCAGCTTCATCCCTAATTTGCTGGAATTGTGACAAGCTGGGTCATTCCTTCCACCAGTGTCCGTCACATGAAAGGAAGCTATTCTGCTTTCTCTGTGGCGAAAAAGGCGTCAGTACCCCAGAATGCCAAAAACACCAGGGAAACCGCCAAGGGAGCGACAGAACAATCGGGGAGAGTCGTATCCAAAAGAGCTACCCCGATCAGAGAAAGCAGCAATAAAGGATGGAACTGAGGGAGGGAGTAGTTCGGTTTTAGTTGGGGTGATTGATCAGAATTCGGTTGGTAGGTCGGATGGAAGTTGTGTTAGTAAGGTTTCTGAGTCTGCGGGTCCTTTCAAAATTCTTCAACGAGAGGTTCCAGTTTCAGAGAGTCATCCTGTTAAAGTTTTTCAGCTGAAATCTCTTCACGAGAGGAAACTGAATTACCTTAGAAAACGCTCGGAAATTATTGGAAAGCCGATTGTTAGTGCCCAAATACGAAAATGTAGAGAAAGATACAAGAAGAGAAAGGATTTTCAGAGGCATATAGTCAAGACAATCTTGACTTCCAAAACAGACGGTAGATTATATGCACAAGTAAAGCTGAAAGATGAGCTTGTTTCAGGCCTGTTGGACAGTGGCGCATCTATCTCTGTTTTGGGAGAGTCTTGTTTTGAATTCATAGAACGTAATGGAATTCAAATGTTACCATACAAGAATTTTGTAAAAACTGCTGACGGTAAATCCCACGATATCGTATTGTAAGGTCCCGACAACACTTGATGATGTAACGAAAACCATTACTTTCTATGTAATTCCGAACTTGACACAAAAGGTTTATCTCGGCATGAATTTCTGGAACGAATTCCACCTGACTCCACAAGTGAGCCAGATTGACAGTAACATGTTTGAAGAAAGTCGCGAAATTGCTGAGGAAGCGGCTTTTATCGATCTGACGACGACTCAACAGATAAAGTTAGATTCGGTAAGGCGGCTTTTTCCTAACTTTCCTGAACTGGGTCTTGGTAAAACGCACGTCGAAACCCATACGATTGAGACAGGTGACGCAGTGCCAATAAAATCCAGACATTATCCACTTTCGCCGGTGAAGCAAAAGGAAGTTTATACGGAGCTCGATCGCATGTTGGGACTTGGAGTAATTGAGGAGAGTAATTCTCCATGGTGTTCGCCAATAGTGATGGTAAAAAAAACCGGGAAAAGTACGTCTGTGCTTGGATAGTCGTAAGCTTAACAGCAAAACAGTTAATGATGCATATCCGCTGTCACATATTGAAGGTATCATCAGAAGATACTCATTTCATAACGGGTTTAGACCTCAAAGATGCATTTTGGCAGATTCCGTTAGATGGAGAGTCAAAACAAAAAACGGCATTCGCTGTACCTGGAAGGCCGCTGTATCACTTCAATGTGATGCCGTTCGGGTTATGCAACGCCGCACAGAGGATGTGTCGTCTAATGGACAAAGTAATTCCTGCTCGCCTTAGACAACATGTTTTCGTTTATTTGGATGATCTTTTAATATGTACCGCGGATTTCGAAACTCATATCCAAGTATTGACGGACGTGGCAGCCTGTCTTCGGAGAGCAAATTTGACCATCAACCTCAATAAGTCCAAGTTTTGCATGCGTGAGATAAAGTTTCTTGGTTACATCGTCGGTCAGGGGACACTAAAAACTAATCCTGAAAAGGTAGATGCGATGATTAACTTTCCTCTTCCTAAATCGGCGAGGCAGGTGAGGAGGTTTATTGGTATGACGGGTTGGTACAGGCGTTTTATCAAGAACTATGCTGACCTCGCAGCGAAATGGTTTCGAGTTGACATCTGCAGCCAAGGAAGCGTTTGAAAAATTGAAAGAAGCACTTACTTCCGCTCCGGTATTGACTCAGCCAGACTTCAAAAAGGAATTTACCATTCAATGTGATGCATCATCTGAGGGAGTCGGAGGTGTTCTCTTCCAATTGGATGCAGATGGTAATGAAAAACCCATAGCTTTTATGTCAAAAAAGTTAAATAAGGCACAGAAAAATTATACGGTGACAGAGCTCGAGTGTTTAGCGGCTGTACTCAGCATTAGAAAGTTTCGTGCATAAGTCTTTTCGTGTTGTTACTGACCATTCAAGTCTTAAATGGCTTATGTCATTGAAGGATTTGAGTGGGCGGCTCGCAAGATGGAGTTTGGAGCTTCAGGGTTTCCATTTCAAGATCGAGCATCGAAAGGGCTCGTTGAATGTTGTTCCGGATGCGCTTTCGAGAGGGGATATGGAAGAGATTTCGATCACAGCGATAGGAGAGGAAGTAGATATCGACTCGCCAGAGTTCGACTCTGTTAAGTACATTTCAAAAAGAGAGGAAATCGTCAAAAATCAGTCTTCACTTCCTGATCTAGTTGTATCCGACAAGTATATATATAAAAGAGTTAGATTCAGGAGTGACAATCTTGAAAGCGAAGATTCTTTGTGGCGTCTGTGGATACCTAGTACATTGACTCACGAAGTTATAGAAATGGCCCACGGGACGAGGCTTAGTTGTCATAGTGGTTTTTCCAAGACTTATGCTAGAATCAGGGAGAAATACTATTGGCCTAAGATGGCAACGGAGGTTAAGTCATACGTGAGCCAGTGCGAGTTATGCAAAACCACAAAAGCACCAAATAGGACTCTTCGTCCCCCTATTACGAAGCAGATAGTCTCAGAGCGACCGATGCAGCGTTTGTATGTGGATTTGTTAGGACCATATCCACGTACGAAGCGCGGCAATACTTTTATTTTCATAGCTGTTGACCACTTCTCCAAACATAGCTTCCTCAAAGCGTTACCGAAAGCAACATCGACGAACATCATTCGATTCCTAGAACCGGAAGTCTTTCATACATTTGGAACGCCCGAGATTGTGCACTCAGACAATGGAAAGCAATTTGTATCGTCTGAGTTTTCAAAGTTTTTGGACAATTATGGCGTTCAACATGTCCGGACAGCTTTTTATTCTCCGCAGGCAAATATATCAGAGAGGGTGAACCGAAGTATATTAAATAAGTTGAGGGTATTCGTACAGGGCGAACAAGATAATTGGGATTCACACCCTTTCAATCTTGAACCTTCTCACCCCACCAACTCTTCCTCCACTAACTTTCCTAACTTCATACACTCTCATACATTAAATCCTGCTGCTTCACATTTTTCACCGTCTGTTTCTTCTTCGATCTCTACTAAAACTACTGATCCTTCTTCTTCAACTGTTCCTCCCCCGATCTTTGACCCAATGGTTCCCCCTTCTGTGAAACTAACATCTAGACTTGCCGACCTTCCACCTACTTCGAATGACTTAGATGGACGTTATTTGATGTCACGTTTACGTGATAATAAACTTTTTGATAACGTTCGCCTTTACCTTGCGTACCTATATGACAAACCAGATTCTGTTTGTATTGAAGGTAAAACTAAAACAAACCTGATCGTGTCAATTCAAAAAGAAGGCCTGCCAACAGATCCTACCTGCCTTCGTAAGATCTACACCCGTTTTCATGAAGGCTTTGATATTTCTCCTGCTACAGTCTCTAAGGACCTTGCTACTTATGCTTCCCATATCGGCTCTAAACGCGTTTCTCACCTTCAAAGTACCCGCAACACCCTAAAAAATTATTACCGACCCTAACATAATTCCTAATATTTTGTCTCTTTATTACCAAAATGTAAGGGGTCTTCGTACAAAAACGGCTTCTGTTTATATCAACTCCCAAAAACTTCCCTATGATATTTTTGCCCTAACTGAAACAAACCTCTGCAATTCTATCCTTGATGAAGAACTTTTTACTTCCGAATTTGCCATTTTTCGAGCTGACGGACTAAGTACCGAAAGAGATCATTCTGGACGAGGTGTCCTTCTGGCGATTCACAATCGTTTTGACGCTAGCCTGGTAAAAAGATCGTGTGTGTCTTCTTTTGAATTTGTATGTGTCAAAATTTCTTTAAAAAAACGATGTATTTACTTAGTCTGTTGTTATATACGCCCTTCTCAGCCCACCCAAGCTTATCAACTTGCTGTTGATGAAATCGACTCTCTGTTTGAAGTCACAGATATTCTTGATGACTTAATTATTGTCGGTGACTTTAACCTCCCACATCTTCAATGGACCTCATCGGAAGATGAGATGTCTTTTGTGCCTACAAATTCCTCCTCTGAAAAGGAACTCCTGCTCACTGACCGATTCTTTGACCTTGGTCTTTGTCAGGTAAGTGGTATACTAAACAACTTAAGTAGACAACTTGATTTAATTTTCTCATCAGATCCCACTTGCTCCCTAGTTTCCAAAAGTGCTCATCTGCTCTCTACCCTCGACTCGACCAGTTCCTTCCTGAATAACAAAACCTCAATTGATATCGCCTTGGAATTTTTCTACACGTCTATCTTCAACTGCCTTGTTCAGGCTGTTCCTTATGTTCCGCGTAAACATGTCTCTTCCTCCCCTCCCTGGTACAATAAAGAATTGCGAACCCTTCGTAACGTGAGAAATAAATGGTGGAAAACATATTTGCTAACCAGATCTGCTCTGGACTTCTCAAACTACCAGCTAGCTCTACACCGCTTCTCTTCACTTTGCGAACTCCTCTATCTTGAATACATTGACAAAATGCAAAATAGCCTGATTTCGGATCCCAGACGCTTCTACCAGTTTATTAATATTAAACGGAAATCTGATGGCTTTCCCTCAACTCTTAAATTTATGAACTCGACATCTGGCGACCCTAAAATAATCACAAACCTTTTTGCCTCTTTCTTCAGTCAGTCATATTGTAATAATCCTCAAGAACCTGACTACGATTTTTTTAAGTACTTAAAAGATGGCCCATGCACCTCCTTTGCCTCAATTGAAATAGGTGTTGACATTGTCGCCAAAAAGATAAGTTTCCTTAAAGATGATTTCTCCCCTGGTCCCGGTGGTTTGCCTGCCATTTTACTGAAAAAATGCGCCAACTCTCTATGTGAGCCTCTTTCAGCACTATTTCATCTTTCACTCTCTCAAGGTATCTTTCCAAAATTATGGAAGGACTCTTTTATTTTTCCTATTTATAAAAAAGGAGTAAAGAATGATATTGCTAACTACCGGCCTATTGCCAAGCTATCCTCAATCCCCAAGCTCTTTGAAAGCATTGTCTACGATTCTCTCTATTTTCACTGTAAACCTATCTTCTCCCCACAACAGCACGGCTTTTTAAAAGGCAGATCCACCACAACTAACCTTACGGAATTCGTTTCTAAAACTCTTAAGGAACTCGAAAAAGGAAATGAAGTGGACATTATCACCACAGATTTTAGTAAGGCCTTTGATAAAATCAGTCACCAAATTATTTATCTCAAACTTAAAGCTCTCGGTTTTCCTGCCCTTTTTATTTCTTGGCTCAGATCATACCTTGACAGCCGCCAATATAGAGTTATCTTCAGGTTTTCAATCTCTGACCCCATCTTTGCCACTTCGGGCGTTCCGCAAGGGAGCCACCTCGGCTCTTTGATTTTTGTTTTAACAATAAATGACGTTATTAATGTCATTAATGATTCAACTGTCTCTATTTACGCTGATGATATGAAAATAATTAAGGTCATTTCTACTCCCTCAGATTCTACATTACTTCAAAATGACCTTAATTCATTCCAAACTTGGTGTGACAAAAATTTTTTAGAACTCAATGTTACTAAATGCCAACTTTAACTTTCTCTCGTAAGCGACTACAACTTCCTCCTCGAACTTATTGCTTTCACGAAGTTGCTATTCAAATTGTCAGCTCTATTCGTGACCTAGGAGTAATTTCCGACAGTCAGTTAAATTTCCGAGCCCATTTCGATCATATTATTAACAAGGCCAACTCTTCTCTAGGTTTCATCAAACGTTGGTCTAAGGAATTCTCGAACCCCTACGTCACTAAATCCCTCTATATTACCTTCGTTAGACCCCTCCTTGAATACGCTAGTCAAGTCTGGTCGCCCTATCAAAACTCTCATTCTCAAAGAATCGAAGCTGTGCAGCGTAGGTTTCTTAGATTTGCACTCCGCGGTCCCCGTGGTCTGATAGCTTCATCTTACCCCCCTATGAAGATCGTTTAAAATTGATCAATTGGCAAACCCTACAAAAACGCCGCGAAGTCGCTGATATTCTCTTTTTGCATCAGCTTTTAGCAGGGACTATAGATTCTTCTTTTCTTGTGGAAACGATTCCCATCTATACTAACCCACGACACGTAAGATCTGCTCCTCTCTTTCGCCTTCCTCTTCACCGCACAAATTACGGTATCTTTGAACCTATTTCTAGAATGCTGCGATTGGCTAATAACGCACAAGATACCTTTGACTTTCATATTAGTAATTCCTCACTTAGAAGCTCTCTCTACAACTCATCCTAAAACCCCAATTCTTCTTCATTACTATTTAGTTTTAAGTTTTGTTTCTAAAAAAAAAGAAAAGAAAAGAAAAATAAAAGAAAAAAATAACTAGACGTAAGTTAATTATTAAGTTTAGACTTAAGCTATGTTACTGTTGCTTGTATTAAGCTAAATAAATAAATAAATACCTTTCAAGCATAGCTTGTGCTTTGAGGTCTGATAACCATGACTCTCTCGGTTGTCAACCATATTTTGCAATGTTCGGCCAAAATATGATTAACCATGGATCTGCCTACAAAATTCTTAGAAATTTAAAAGCACTTCATGATCCGGAACAAGATGTTGTGCCACGTGAAGCGAAGATTGCACTTGCACGTCAAAAGTTGTCTAAAAATTTGGGGAGCGCACACGAACGGTCAAAGGCTACTTACAACACTAGGTCAAGACCAACTTCGTTTAGGGTAGGTCAGGCAATCTTCTATCGGAATTTTTCACAGAGCAATTTTGCCCAAGGTCAAAATGCTAAATTGCTTCCAAAATTTATCAAGGCTCGCGTACGTCGTACCGTAGGGAACTGCATGTACGAGCTTGAGACTTTGGCTGGCAAAGCGATAGGAGTTTACCACGCCAAGGATATTCGGCAGTGATGTGAGTTGATGACTCATCTGACGGGTTTCTGGCGATCTTTTATTTTTGCCCGGCTATAATAGTAGGTTCGGCACCCACGTTTTGGTGTGTTATTAGTTAGATAGTTCAGTGATATTAAGGCAGACTGTGGGTTCATTTTGCAATTTTGTTCTTATGTCCATGCAAACAAAAAGCAAAGCCCTGTGTTACGAACGTAAATTTTAAAATGTCCCTACTGACATCACTCCTAAGCGAAATGCCACTATTCTCCTACAAATCGATCAAGTGGGAGAAATCTTTGAATGTATGAGTGTGCCGAACGTCACCGTTGAAAAATTGGTGGCACTTTTCCCATGAATAGGGGTAATTTAGGTGACGATTTACCAAGAGCTTTTTAAAAAGAAATTTTACTTGCTAAAGTGCGTATGGTCTGTAAAAAGCCGCCATAATTTAATTTTCTTTACCGAGTGATTTAAAAGAAAAATTAAAAATTAAAATATATAAACACCTTTTTTTTTTGTTTTGAATTACAAAGTTTAAAAATTGAACATAGACCGTACCAGGTAATAACGATTTTTCTGTGCCATAAACGTTTATCTCAGTTATTAATAAAAACGAAATTTTGTAGAGTAGTGCAAAAATTAAAATTTCAAGGTGAAACAAAAGGAAAGTTCAGGAAGATACCTACATACCTATGTATATAATTTTGTGCACAGTAAAACCTTAGAAGCAGGTAACAAGCATTATAATCGAAAAATATGCCGTCCATGATAGTGATTTTTTTATCTTGTTTTATAGAGAAAATTGTCTGCTTGTTAAAGGCAAAGTCGTTGTCCCAGTCCGCACAAAGTGGGTAGCCGATTTAGAAACAACCATAGTTTAAAAGTGTGTAACCGCCAGTTTGTTTTAATACTATAAATCCAGCGGAAATTCTTAAGCTTCGTTGCGCAGCGGATTGGGTGTCTTCTCGGCAACCCATGGGTCCGGGGTTCGATCCTGGTTTTCATCGTCGAAATATTTTTTTTTGTTTTATATTAATTGTTTAATTTTTGATTTTTAAATGCCCTTATAAATAAGTTTTTTTTTTGTTTCTTGAACATCGTAAAAAAAAATTAACTATCAAACTAGTGGTACTCATATGGACGTATGTATATTTATTCATTTATATGCAAAGGTACTTGCATGCACCTATTAGTTTAGCACTTTTGTTGTATGTGCTAAGAAAGTGAATCTTTTAAACATTTGATAAGGTACATTTTAAAGAAGGATATTGACAGGTACTTCACCAGCCTGGATGCTGTGACCACTTCATCTTCAGCTGGATATCACGGAATAAAAGGGGTGAGTCACTATTTACCTGTGCTTTAAAAAAAATAATAACTTATTGGATGTAGAAAAGAATTCAAGGGTGGGGACTAATGGTATTTAGTAGTTTCGAGTGCAGTGCATACAAACGCATATATTCTTGCATATGTATGTATAATTAAACATCAAACACTGAGTATCTACTATTGATTGAAGATTGTTTTAAATTTGATTTAATTGTTTGTTTATTATATTATTATTTTGTTTTGGCCTGTCAACAGTGGGACATATAAATAATTTAGTTGACTTAAATTAAATTTTGTTATTTGATTTTGTTTAACTTATTAATTTAAATATTGTTTATGATTTATAAATTTTAAATTTGTTTTAAATAATATGGGCAGTAAATACATTTATAATATTTGAACCGAGCTGTAAATTAACATAATGGGTTTTTAATTTAAAGGATAAAGGATGAGGATTGACGAGGATGGTGGGGATGGAGTAGGGGAGTGAAAGATGGCAAGTTAAGGGGTTACTTAAGCGAGATAGGTAACCAAGGCAGGGTGGGTAGAGGTGATGTCTCGCAGCGTCATAACAACTAGACGCATAAGCCTGGCATGATTTGTATGTGCGGTTCTGATAGGGGTCAAGAACACACACCCTCCGACGAGCGTGAGGCCGGTCAAGCATGCCAGCATTGACCCCGACGGCAATAAAGGAGCCCGCAACAACCATTTGTTCATTCATTCGTTGGTCGTTGGTGGCTCTCATGGGAATTGTCTTTAGGTTAAATAAATGTTTATTTTTTGCCTACCTCTATTCTAATGCTACTGCATAAGAAATCGAAACTGTACACTAGTTTATGGGCTATTAATGAAACCACTTTTCAACATTAACAAATTTTCCAATCAAAATGTCTTTATTGTAACAGTCTTATAAAAATTTTGTTTCTAATCCTTTGGCCACCACTGTTTATTCACCCAGGTAAAATAAAACTTTTTTATTATAGATGGGAAACGAGCAACAGACTTTGTGGGAAATAATTCACCACTGTGGATATCCGAAGAACTTCAACCATGGCCAGAAAGAGATGGTCCTATCCGTTTTAACAAAATTGCATCTCTATTTTCTGAACTTATTGGTCTTTCCGAATTAGGAGAATTGCACCAATGGCGATGGTCGGAAAATGAAGCCTTTAAATCCGATGTAACTATAAACGATGAATCATTTCATAAGAGCATAATTCTATTTATTTTTAGACACAAAATGTTTATCATCCTAAAACATTGGAATTAAATATAAATGAAAAAATTACAAAAATATCTTCAAACTGCATTCGATGTTCTGTTGCTACTGATACAAATCGTGTAGCTACATGGATGGATGAACATTTGGGAAACCATGGCCTCAAGTTTGAACACGGCTTACAAAGTTATCCGGAAATATTCTCAGATGGCATTCATTCCTTACAAACGTCAGCTTTATTTACTGTTGCTCGATGCACGGGTCATAATTTATTTTGGTGGGGTGTGCTGCCGTTCGAACAAAGACGCCATTTATGGGATCGATTCAGGTCAAAAACAAAAAAACCAGTTAAATTAGTAAATGAAGAAATAACAGTTGGTGCACAAGTTGTTATGAAAAAAAGTCCAATTTATCAAGCAGGTTCCATTGGATTTACTTGTACAAATGGAATACCTAAAGTTGGACAACTAATGAATTCCGTTTGGGACTTTTCTGATGTGTGCAGATTTAAGTTATTAGCACCAACGGCTTCATACCCAGAGAAGATGAGTAGTACTCAACATGAGAAAGATATAACAAATTCAAATTTATCGCCAAATAATAAGTCATCGATTACACCAAGCAATAAGGAATCTACAGATCGTCTAGAAATGCCACCACCGCCTTCGCCTGCATCAAGTACTTGTAGCGATAACGGCAATACAACAACTATCAAAAGATCTAAACGTGTTGTTCCTAAAGATGATTTAGAAATAAAAAAGGACGAGGAGTTCTGGCTTTTAAAAGATGTAGTTTTCGTTGAAGACCGGAGTGGACCAATCGGAAAAATTCTCAAAGTAGACGGTGATTTTGTTGCTGTCAGGTTTGGATTAAATGGTCCAAATACCGAATCACAAGAAGATGACTGGCAACACTGTCGATTATTAAAAAAAGACGATGTTCAAGTTATCAAATCTGTGGCTAATCCTAGAGGACCGGATTGCTACCAAAAAAACCCAAAACGAATAAATATTATATCTAGCATCGATGCAAACAATTGCCAGTTGTTGGCTCTAGCTGTAGACACAAAGGGCATTCACACAGTTTCTAAAACATCTTTTAAATTGTACTACAATGTTTTCAATCTGCACAACAGCAAACAAGAACAAAGCAGTATCTTTCCTACCGACTGCAATGTGTTTTTAGGGCAGAGCCAAAGCAATATCGCTCTTTATATAAGTGATGATTCGAATGAGAACTGCACCGTTATACTAAGAGATGGTAACGGTACTATTTATCCATTTGCGAAAGACTGTAATGGTGACTTGAAAGACCCACACTGGTTAAGCCTTCCTCCAATTCGTACCATCGCTATGTCAATTGTATCACTTCCAATAGTTGGAATCAATTTTAAATCAAAAGTATGCATGACTATAATGTTTTTAGATAAACAGTACTTAATGCCGTCTATATTAAGATGTGACCTTAAACGTGTTGTTTTGTTTCTGAGCCAACTAGATGGTGAACAACATACTTCATTAACATCCGTACTAAAAGAAAAATGTGATGGCGGACGTAATATAGTACATTCATGTGCTGCCATATGTTCTCCAATATCTAACAAAACGGCAGACGAGTCTACAAACTTAACATTAAAAAGTTCAGCTTCATGTAGATCTCCTGATTTAGAAAGCACTACTTTAAATACAAGAGAAGGATGTACTATAAGCTTACGTGAAATGATGAACCGTTTGGTTAATACTGATGCCGATGGTAGGAATCCAATTATTCCCATTTCAGCGCCAGACGAAACTTACTTTCCTTTATCATTTTGGCAATCTGAGTACGAAGCTAATTCTGTCGAAGAAGATTTTTCAATTACGAATTCTGAAACAAATGAAAAGAAATTAAATATCCCGATTTACGTTGCTGATCCAATCCAGAGAAGAGAACAATCTGTTTTCATTTTACAGCAAATATGTGTAAACCCTATATTAAAGCCACATTTACATTTCCTTTTAAGCGCTAAAGACGCAGAAGGACTGACACCTTTAATGCTATCAGTGACAAATAGGGCGTACGACGCTGGATTGATTTTGTTTAATGCAATTTTGTCTCTTTCTGAAGAAAATCCTACAATTAAAGAGTCAATGGTATTTCCTGTTGGATCTTCGGTAGACAAATCACCTTTGCATGTTCTTTGCTACAACGATACTTGTTCTTTTACTTGGACCGGAGCGGATCATATTAATCAAAATATCTTTGAATGCAAAACATGTGGCTTGACTGGTTCATTGTGTTGTTGTACGGAATGCGCTCGCGTTTGTCATAAAGGTCATGATTGCAAATTAAAACGAACATCTCCTACAGCGTATTGTGATTGCTGGGAAAAATGCAAATGCAAGGCATTAATTGCAGGAAACCAAACCAAAAGATTTTCTTTATTATGCAAGCTTATATCTAATACGGACCTGGTTACTAAATTTAACACGAGGGGTGAATCGATACTTTTGTTTCTTATTCAGACTGTTGGACGTCAATCCATTGAACAAAAGCAATACAGAGTTTGCAATAGATCACGAAGCTCTACGGGAAATAGTAGAAAAACGCAATCAACAGATGTTGACCCTGAAATTCCAGTGCATGATTTAGAGCCCCCTAGATTTGCTAAAAAAGCTCTTGAACGCTTGCTTGAAGATTGGCAAGCTGTTAAATCTATGATTATGACAGGTGCCGAGGATATGGGTCAGTATGAAAAAGTAAAAAATCATGAAAATATTGATAGTAGTTCTAGGAAATATTTAAAGTCTCAAAGTGGATCTACCCTTCTTGATAAATTTACTCATAATTTATTTGTCAAATGTTGTCCAGAACACCTAGATGTTCTTATTTCTACCCTAGTAAGAGAAATTCAAGACACAACTAATCCTGTGGCAAACACTGAAGCAAAGCATGTTGCTAGACGCTTTGTCAGATCTGTAGCCAGAGTGTTCATAATATTTAACTTAGAAAAATCGCCAACCCCTGAAAGAAGAAAGAACAATGCTTCACAGAGCAAACACATTCAAAATTGTATTAAAGTATTCCAAGCGCTTCATATTATAGCAATCGAAGAACTTTGTGAAGTAGCTGATGCATTAATTGCTCCAGTGCGACTAGGAGTCGTTAGACCTACTGCTCCTTTTGCAATGTCGACGTCGAATTTAGATGTAAATTTGAAACAACAATATTTTTAATTAGCATAACATTTTTAAATATTTTATTACTATTAGAATTCGGAAGACATATTCAGTGTAGAACCTTTGGGGCCCACTATAGGTACGGCGATGTTAACAAGATCTCTATCTGTAGACGCTGGTGGGGTTACCAATGCGAATATAGACCTTGGACTAAACTATGGTGTGATGCAAGTTGAAGATAATAACGATATAGAAGGTAATAAATTTTATTATTATTAAACTAACTCATTTTTTTGTGACTTTTTTTGCTAAATTAAATTTCCCTCTAGTGGGCTTTAGGTCAGTTTATGTTTTTCGTTGTTTTACATTTTCAAATGACGTTTCCGTTGTGATTAATTACAACCTTCTTCAGACAGCTTGTGTATTTAAGATTCTCTATAAGATTTGATGACAATGTAGTTTGGTTTTTATTTTTTTATTCAATTTAGTTAAAATCTTTAAAAAGATTAAAAAAATAAAATATAAAACAATTTGCTTTAAAGTCTTTTTAAAGATTTTAACTAAATTGAATAAAAAAATAAAAAAAAAAAACTACATAATTGATGGGATTATCATTAATCCACTAGATATATTATCTTCTAATAAAAGAAAAAGACTTCGGTTTATATTTTAATATAAAAGATACTTTAATGAATATAAAAGAAACTTCTGGATACAACCAACGCCAAAGATAGATACAGAGAGAATGTATTAAGCTTTTCAAAACTAATTTAACGGAGAAACATATTTATAGAGAGAACAAAGATAATTAACATAAGATAGATGGATTATATAAATTTAGGTTAAGGGTCTGTACACTGTGAACTTTAAGTTCACAATATCAACACCCTTTCTTGAACAAAAATTAATTATACCTTAACCTTAAGTATTCCAAAATTATCTTTACAAAAATTAAATTTGCTACCACATAATGGTTTCGTTAAAGAATCTGCCACCATTTGATCTGTTGGTGTATGCTGCACAACGATGTTCTTGTCTTCAATGTGTCCTCTGAGAAAATGATGGCGTATATCGATATGCTTTGTGCGTGGGCGAAAGCCAGCCGTTGAAGCGAGATCCACTGCACCCTTGTAGTCACAAAATATAACAGTCGGCTTCGAAATAATTTTCGTATCAATTTCAGCAGCCAAGCTTCGAACCCAAAGTACTTTTTGACAAGTTGTGGATAGGGCCATATATTCGGCCTCTGTGGTCGACAACGCTACCGTCCTTTGCCGCTTACTAGCCCATGAAATAGGACCACCTCATCATTTTCGTTAGCCCAATCTGCATCGCTATATGCCAACAACTCAGAGCTACCGCTTCCGCAGAATTCAATTTTATCATTGATAGTGCCTTTTAGGTAACGCATAATTCTTTTTACGGCTTTCCAATGTGCTTGGCCTGGATTCGACAAATATTTTCTTACAACACCCACTGCATTAGCTATATCTGGTCTTGTCCCCTGCGCTGCATATAGAAGGCTGCCAACTGCTTCTGGGTATGGAATATTTTGCATCTTAATACGGTCTTCTTCATTTTTCGGAGACATCTCTGAAGTCAATTTTTGGTTCGGATCTAAAGGAGTCGTCACTGGGTTGCAGTCTGCCATTCTTAACTTGCTGATGACTTCATTCAAGTAATCGGATTGATCTACCCAAAGTTTACCTCGAACTCGATCTCTCGTAATCTTCATGCCCAAGCATACGGA